>JAOCPT020122593.1:0-14136 GCA_026546935.2 Palythoa grandiflora | reverse complement strand
GGCAAAAAAGGGTCATATAAGGAACTAGTTTATACTTACCAGCTTCGAATCTGAGAGTGTGATCCAAATGAACTTTTTCCTGCTTCATTCAAATATATGAGGTATATTTTAAACAGGAACACGTGTCTACTTATATTGACAATATCTCAACTTCAAGTGTATAAATTTCTCTTTTCTTTTGAAGCGTGAAGTAATTTATTGCCTTAATTTTGGCAGTACAATTTAAACAATTTTTTGATTAGACAATTACCAACGATTAAATCATGCAAAAAAGCTAGATTAAGGGTGCATCTGTTTCTGGATCTATCCAATGTGTGTACAACAAGTCTGGAAGGGCTGTGATCAGAGAATTTATCTTAGGGTAACTTACAAAGTACCAATCAGTCCATCATTGGTGCGTAACGTCATTGCACAGCAGCATAGCATAAAGATTTTTTTGACGAAGAACAATTTTATAAGAACACTGAGGCTCCGAGACTCCAGAACAAGCTATGGCCAAGGTTCAAGAATTACGATTATTCTCTGGTAAAATCTTGATTGAAACTTGTATTTTAACTTGGGATTGCAGAATAAAAAGATTAACTGTGATCTGAGCAATAAAGATTGTTCAACAAGCAACGGAAGATAGTTCGCCTCTAAACTCAGCCGTACAATACATGTGTGATGCTAGGCGTTTCCATTTGTAACGTCATATTTATATAACGTTTCTTCTTCACCGGTACTAAAAATCTCACATAAACAAGAACAAACTAAGAAGAAATTGAGGCTGAAGTCGCCAAAAAAATTAAGAATAGTGAGCCTTGGCAAAATTTATTGGTTCGAAGATGATTGATAAATTTTTCATTCTTTGGACTTTATTTTCTAAGGAATTTATCTTTTGACAAGAGTTACATTTTTTTGAGCAAGCGAGTCAAAACCGAACCGCCGCAACTTCTCATTTGTCAGCGTGTCACAGACTTAAACTCAGTAAACTCAGTGACTGACTGAACTTGCAATAGCTACTGATTCTAGCATAGGCCTTTTGCAGCCAGAGGTCGCATGGTATAAAATACAACATCCTTTACCCTGGAGGGCAAAGGATGTAACTTGTAAGACTCCACTGAGAAATGTGAAACAAAGAAAATCACACTTTTCTAGTTCATTGCGTTTCGTCTTGTAGTCATGTACATTCCTTTGCCTTCCAGTATGGCGTAGTTTGTACCACCTCTAGCTGCAAAAGACCTATTCTTCACAATGAACAACTCATCCTAATTTAATGGTTACACAGGCGCTAGGCATCTCAGAGTTATTAACACTACCGCAAAGGTCGGAAGATCACACGTTTCGTGGTAATGACTGAATGAGTGAAGAATCGAGGAGACCTGCAATTTGATAAGTTCCTGTTGCAACGGAGTTAGAGCAATTTTGAAAAACAATCTGTGTTACACCCTTTTTAGTCAAATTGTTTACCTTTTTTTAGAGTCTCCGAAATTAGACGCTTATGTACTAGTATCTTCAAGTGTAATTATGTCATGGCCTGTTTCTAAACTATGTTTAAATACGGAGGAGTTTTTGTCTTTACCACTATGTTCTAAAATACGTTCTTCTAGTCTTCGTGCTGTCTCACCAATATAACTATGTAAACAATGTTCTTGCGGGCATTTGATTTTATAGACTAAGTCATGTTTATGTTTAGTGTTCGTGTTATCTTTTATTTTGAAGTGTGATGCCAGTTTCTTAGATTTGAAAGCAAAAACAGGCTTTATATTAGGTGGTAGGAATTTCTTAGCGGTACGTTTTAATTTCTGTACTAATTTTACTCCTTTGTCTCCTTTATACGGTAGTGTCATGAAAACTGTTTTAAGGCACTTTCTTGATCGTTGACTGTTTGGCTGTTCTGTGCGTTATCTTGGTTTCGTTTACTTTTTACTTCACTGATGATGTTGTCAATTACCCAGTTGGGAAAGCCGTTGATGTCATGGAAAGTTTTTCGTAGGTGATCGAGTTCGTTTTTTAATAATTCTTCGTTTGAGCAAATGTTAAAAGCTCTCTTAATCAAACCTCTTAGTGTGCTCCTTTTCCAGGTTTTGGGCGCTTCTGCTTCCCAGTAGATGTATAGGTCAGTGTTCGTTTTTTTGCGATGTACTGTGGTCTGGAATCGATCTAGTTTCCACATAATTTTTGTGTCTAAGAAGTTAATCGTGTCTTCACGGCTTAATTCATAAGTGAATTTAATTTTCTCGTCAAAGCTGTTTAGTCTGTCTAAAACATAATCATGCATTCCAATCTTAACAAAAGCCAGTGTATGATCAACATATCTCTTCCAACTCTTTAGGTGGTCACTCAGTGTTGGAATAATGCACATTTCCAGTTCAACCATAAAAATATTGGCGAGGACCGGCCCTAAAGGGGAGCCCATTGCCACCCCATCAACCTGTGTGTAGATTTGGTTGTTGAACGTGAAATGTACATTCTTTGTACTTTGTTTAATCAATTTAACCAGTTCTGTCTTTGATAGGTTTGTTGCAATCTCATTCTCATCGTAGCCTCTTCTCACAATGATTTCGATTGTTTTGTCAAGCGGAACATTCGTAAATAGTGCCTTAACATCTAAACTGATCCAGATTTCAAGTTTTTCAGCACCTTTCGAAGATAACTTCTACTAACTTCGCCCACAATGAAAGTCTGTCTTATCACTTGGTGTTAGTAACTTACACAGAGGAACTGAAGTTCAATAATTAATAAATATAAGAGGGCAGACATAACATTTTGGGAAACCGAGTTCTATAAGAATATGCAGAGGAAATATAATTTCGATTGCACTTGATTGATTTTATATAATCAAATTAAAGGGAAATGCATTTTTTGCAAAGCAGCACATTCGCATATATCACTTTGTAATGATGATATTGTGAAAGGTTCTTCACAAAGCAGAATTCACTGGTGTAATAAGTGCGGTTTAAGTGAATTTCCACGTCATGAATGCAAGAACTGATTTCAAAATCTGATTTCGTTGTACGTTTCTTTTAGTTTTGTAAAAGGATGAAAAAGGCTGAGTACTCGCTTGACTACTTCTGAAGTTGACCGGAATCGTTTATTGTTGCGAGGAAAACAACTACCCGAAGAAGTTCGAGTTTACATGGAGTTTATATACTTTTCCCGAGTAACATTATCTTATCAGTACTAAAATAGTTCTTGAGACATAAAGTCTGTCTTATGACAATAACATTTTTGCATGTTGAACTAAACTGCTAAGAGAAGTAATGGGAAAGTATAATTTTGATATAAAAAAAATCTGGTATTCAGAGGAATACGTTCGTCTACATTTCTTTGCTTTTCATCTACAAAAACTACAAAAAGTAATTGAGCAGTTTTACTTGGGCGGTATACCCCAAGTTCATCCAAGGTTTTGTAGTGTCTCAAATCCAAATTCCAGAACTGTGCAAAACAAGGCTGTTAAATTTGATTGATGTTTTTGTATCTTAAATGTTCTAAAAGTTACTACAGCCTGTTTTTGAGTTCTGGTGAAGTATTATGTTATTTCCTAAACTGATCAGACCAAAGATTTTGCTGAGTTTGTACAAAGACACTCGACAAAGTATAGATGTGAAAAGTTACTTAAAAGATACGAAACTAAGTTAGTTGTTTTTCTACCATTGTACGTGCCTATGCCAAGGGCATTAGACACTTTTAGAAAAAGGGAGGTGCTTCGAAAGTTCCCACGTCAACTACTCATTTTTTTTTACTTATCCTTATTTTTGTTACTTATGAACAAAACAGACCACTATCCATTCATGATAGTTGGAATAGCTAAAACTATCATGAATGGAAGGGGAAAATACCTAAATGTTCTTCTTCGATTCAGGTTCCTATTTCAGAACAGTCTTTAGACAAAAACGTTTAACTATTCTTTACTTTTTGCAACAGAGTGGCCGAAATGACTAGAAACAATTCTATATCTTTTGTCATGCTTTCAACACTTGATATTTTAAGTGGTTTGTTTTGTGCGCTTTAAAATCATCAATAATATCGGACATAAAGTTGTCAAAAGGTCTCATCCAAGGGTGATTAAATCTTTTCTCGTCATAGCTTATTACCAAAAACTATTGTTCTGTGTGATTTGTTAACTAACACAACAAACAATGAAGGCTGAGTTCGTCTCTAAATTCAGCAGTGCAATACACGTGTGGCGCAAGGCGTTTGATTTTCCAATCCCTTGTTTTGTTTTGCTTTTTTTTTTGTCAATAAAAACCGCTCACAGAAATAACAACAATTTAAGAACAACTTGAGGCCGAAGTCGCCAAAAAATTGAGAACAAGTGAGCCTCGGCAAAATTTACTGGCCTTATTAAAAAAACGTGTATTGCTGTTGTGCTTAATGGATCGTTTTCTAACATTAATTTTCCCTTGGACTGGAATTCATTTACTGTTAAAAAAACCGAAACTGTAAAAAGTAAGTCTCTATAATTGTTATTGTTCGACTCCTTTGCAAATTCTGTTTTTTAATTTTTGTTCTTTTTTATTGACTGCTGTTTGATACTTGTTGTTTTGCCCGACGCAAGATCCTGATTGCTCAACTGAAATCCTCGCCGTTCGACACTTTCCTTTATCGGAAAGTTGATTTCACAAGCTAAAATACATGCAACATTAATTTGTCCTCAGGCAATCAAATGAGTCCTCGTCCAACTTAAGAAAATCACTTGTCGTTTGGTCAAATTGAAAGAATTACTGTTCAGTTCAGTTCATTTTATTTGCCTTTATAAATCATAGTACAAAGTTACATGTAATTATCATACATTTGGCAGGCAGTCCAGGAAGCTATTTAGCTTATTTAAAGGACTGCCTTAAGAAAAGGAGTAAAAAACTAGAATGTAAACTGTCAATGGCAGAACCAAATTATAGTAAGTATACTTTTTCTATAAATATAGTATAATTACACTGGGACTTACAATATATTAGGGTTTACAGTACTTAGAATATTTTTGGAGGGGTCCCAGGTTTCATCAGCATTCCCAACCAAACCAATAGGGTCTCACCTAAACAAGGGGAATGGTTTAACCCAGCTTACAATTTCGTTTGATTTTGTAAAATGTAAAAATTGCTGTGCTCCATCAAGATAGAGAACAAAGAAACAAAGGTGAAAGCAGCGGTAAAGCCCTACCAGAATCGAGATCCGGCCATGCAACTGGTACGGGACTTTGAGGAACGTATGGAGAGTATGGGACATCAAGCATTAACAAAGGAAGCAAGTGTGTATGCAAAGGAGTATGGACTGGACTTACAACTCAAATACCCTGATCCACGTCGTGTTACAGAGGAAGGAGCTATGGTACCTGGAGTTAAGTTGAAGAATGTCTTAAGGAAATATCGGGAGTCAAGGTTACAGAAGGAGGTTAGTGAACAGAAATGGCAAGGAAAGCTTGTAACGGAAAGGCAAAGAAATGAAGAGTTGGGTACCGAGCGATGCTTGTGGTGGCTGAGCGACTGGCGAACCTGCCCAACACACACTATCATGGGCATGTTTGAACTTTATGAACAGTTATTACCAACATGTTTGTACTCTATTCACAAGACGTGTGAGTGCTGGTAGTTATCCTGTATGTAGGATATGTGGGACTACACAAGAGGGCTTGGCTCATTCTGTCGGCATGTCCCACACTTGCACAGACCAAGTACCTTGCAAGACATGATGCAGTGCTTAATGTCCTGTTTTTTGAGATCATATATAGGCCTGATAGGCACTTTGCCCCCGTGGCACTCATCCATCAAGCCACAGCCAGTTTATGAAACAGCAGATGTGCAGGCGTTTTGGGACGTTCCAGTACATGGGGAGTACCAAGAGCTCAGAGCGAATAGAGTGGATGCCAGGATAGATAACAATTAAGAGAAGCAAGTGATAGCGTTAGAGATGAGCTACCCCTGGGTGAGCAACCGCGACAAGAAGACTTCTGAGAAGACCGTGAAGTATGCGCCACTTAGATGAGAGTTGAAGCAGGGGTATCCAGGATACGAGATTAACTAGTACAACATCATCTTCGACGTACTGGGTGGTCGGAACAAGGACTTAGATAAAATAAATCAAAATTAAAATTTCTGGGGGTGTTGGAGGCCGATGACATTATACATGACGAAATGAAGAGAAGTATGAAGAAGGAGTGCATTAGGAGAGTGAAAAAAACTTTGATATTAAAGTTAAATACTGGTAATTTTATAAAGGCTATCAACCTGCTGGGCTGTATCCCTACTTCGGTACAGTGGAGGGATTACAATCTGGACAAAGAGTGAGTTTGCTGAATTGGATCGTTAGACCAGGAAACTATTAACCATCCACGGCGCTCTTCATCCCATGTCCAACGTAAGCAGCCTGTACTTACAAAGAAGAGAAGGAGGACGTGGACTAATTAGTGTTGAGGACGCTATAAATATTAAAGAATGTCTTTGCCTTCCTGCAGAGCCAGGAACGGTTGTTGAAAGCTGTATGAAAGAGGAAGAATGTCGATGAAACTGAAACGTCAAAGGAGTATAAGGATAGAATGAAGAAGAAAAGAACTGAGAACTGGTCTGGAAAGCAGCTACATGGGTAGTTCAGGAGAGAGAAAGAAGACCTAGCTAGTGTTTCTTGGAATTGGATAAGAGCTGGTGATCTGAAGGATACAGAAGGGCTTATTTTTGCGGCGCAAGATCCCAGGCACTAAGAACAAACGCCGTAAAAGCCAGAATGGAAAACCAAAATGTATCATCCAAATGCAGAATGTGTGGTAGTCACGATGAAACTGTGCAGCATATTTTGTGTAGTTGCCTCAAGATTGCGCAGACAGAATATAAAAAGAGGCATGATGTTGTTGGGCAGGACATTCATTGGGAGGAGTGCAAGGAATATGGAGTTGAGTGCAGTGACAAATGGTACGAACATTCCCACAAAAGCGTAGAAGAGAGTGAGGAGGTTAAACTGCTGTACGTGAGATTTTACCATCCAAACAGATCGTGAAATCCACCACAGGAGGCCAGAAATTGTAATTCAGAAAATGAAGGCAAAGGAAACGATCATTGTGGACATAGTTGTTCGTAACGTACTGCAGAAAGAAACTGAAAAGTATGAAAAGTACCAAGACCTGGCAAGAGAGATTAAAAGGATCTGGAAATCAAGGACAAAAGTGGTGCCAGTGGTTGTAGGCGCATTAGTTTCAGTGCCAAAGAAGTTGGCGGGCCACTTGGAGCAACTAGGAATTAAGAACCGAACAAGAACGATACAAAAGTCGGCACTCCTCGGATCGGCACATATCCTCAGAAAAGTACCAAAAGTCTGAGGTCTCGGGATGAGACTTGACTGGATATTTCTTCCCAGGGAAATCCCTGTGTCAAATTCTACATAATAATAATAATAATGATGATGGTGATGATGATGATGATGATGATGACGATGATGATGATGATGATGATGATGATGATGATGATGATGATGATGGTGATGATAGTATTGTAAAGTTGTCTTAACCTATTGTATAGGTTTTTCCATTGAATCAGTGAGCGTTCTTTGCATAAGACAAGTTTTACATATTGCTTTGAATTAATCTTTCCTTGTTATGGGAAGGTGGTGTAGTCGTGCGACTTAGAAAGTAACTGCGACTTGGACCACGAGTAAAGGAACCCGTTTGGGACAAAGATCTTTTGCTAGATTTTATGTGAACTGAGACAACAGAGATATCTGAAGAAACCACGGCGAAAGTATCTCGTGAATGAGCCATAAACAATGGGGTTAAGGCAGCTGTGGAACGCAGCAAGTATATCAGAAAATGTGAGGATAACAATGGCGCCCCTTTTAGCTTGCTCATTACCAAAATCTGATGCCATCCAAGCAATTTGGTTAGGAAATGTGCAGAAAACAAACAGAAAGACAATTGCAGCAATGGTTCTAACAACCTGCCTGTTTTCACTTCTGCTACAGTTTGTTGTTACTCGCCCCTTTCTATTTGTCGACGCTCTTCGTACATTAGATTTGTTGAGGTCTCGGAAGATCAGTAGATACGCCCCCGATATAATGAACAGCGGTATCATATACTGGAACACAAACAATGCTGCAGTGTACATTTTCTTGGTCTTTATACTAGGAAATTCCTCTATACACATCCCACTCTTGGGATCCAGTTTAGTTAAAGCAATCAGAGGAAGTACGAGTGTAATGGAGAGTATCCAGATGAGCCCGATCCAAACATAGGTATACATTCTTCTGTCTGGAGCTAAGAAAGGCGCCACGATGCGTCTGCAGCGATGCACAGACATCGCAGTCATGGTAAAAATACTTGTTGAGAAAGTTGATACAGCTATTGGATAAATGAGCTTACAAAATGCTTCAAAAGGTACCCTTGGATCACAGATAAGATACAAGTAAAGCTTTGTTGGCAGAAAAAACAATAGCAATGCCAAATCAGAGATAGCTAAATTGGCAATGAAAATATCATTTACAGATCTTTTTCGTTTCCGTTTAACGACAATGACAAGTACCAAGGTATTGCCAACAATACCAAGTACAAGTGTAATAAAATACATAATCACATTAGCGTACCAGATGTCTTCAGCTATTGGACAATCAAACGATGTCAGGTTTGCTGACAGGTTCGCATGCGTACTTGTTGACATGCCTTGGCATAAAACACAGTTTGGTAAATTTGCGTTTCGACTTCAAATCTTTGTAGTTTTGTAGTGCAGCTTGAAAATATCACTTTCGCAGCGGCGGTTTGCTTTAATTATTGCCACCCAGTTTCGAACTAATTGAAAGTGTTTTTTCTGGGCTTGATTACCTCGCAGACTGGAGAATAATTGACATCAGCTGTAACAATCTGTGAATAAATTATAAAAAACACAATATTTTTAATAATGAATGATAAAAATTTGAAAACATTTCACCAACATGAACCAGTCATTTGCTAAATATGGCCTTAGCTTAAGAACAGAATTTATTTTTCAGCTGAATAACACTGATATAATAATACAACAACCACAATACTGGGTTACTGGCACCTTGATAACTACACGTTAACATCAGTGTAAGTCAAACAAACGGTATATAAAAAATGACCATAATAATTGTAATAATAATAGGAACTCAAAGAAAAAAAGCTCGTGTGATCTGTTTATAATGAAAAGAAGTTTGGTTCAATTCAAATGCTATGCAGTCTAAATTTTTTCGTAGTATTCGAACGAAAGTATTTTGAAGAATAAAATCCAATAAACATTGAACAGGGTTAAGGGTTAAGCGAGTTAAATGAAAACTTGTGGTAATACTTGACGTGCTGGTGATCAAGATCAGGACCACCTTCTTTTAGAAATTCAATGTTACGCCAGTCTGATTCGCACAAGTTTGCTACCGGTTTTATACAAAGATATAAAAGTGGTCAAATCGAGAGAAAAATCTTTTAACAAAATCATTTGCTTTTTCGCTGCTTAAAGTACTAATAATTTCAGTTATTAAAAGATATTCTAAGGTTGATTTGAAAGGATCTTCTGCTTTGTAGCATGAGTCTACGAGGTTCTGACTTTAAATGATTGCTTTTACAAATTTACCCTTACCTGTCGCGGTTAGTTTGTTCGGCATCATTCGACTACAGCGCCACCAACAAGGGCAAAGACCACAGAAATAATTTTAATGAATTGCTTAGTCGTTGGCGTGTCCGTGGTTAATTAACTTATCAGTGAGAGATTAAAACGAAGCAAATCAATTGGAGGAATACATTTTTTAATCTCCCATTTTATACTATTTTCAATTTTTGTAATTTAAAAAGTATCTTTGGCAGCTGTCGAAGAGTCGCCGTTTTTAACATTTGAAGACTTTCCTACGTTGTTTTGTGTTATTTTTTCACCTGCTTGAAAAAATTTGTCAGTCACAAAGGTTATCGGAACTAGTGAACATGCACAAGATGAACTAAAACAACCACATTTTCTTCGTCTGCGTCAGAACGCCATTTTATCCTTTCCGTTGTGAAAACCTTATATATCTTAGCTTTTAAACTTCTCATTTAGAGCATGTAAAAAGGCAGTCTTAATTGTTAAAACGTGCAGTTGTCGAGCATTTGTCTTTTTTTGATACAAAGGATGTAATATTTTACAGATGAAAAAACTGAAGTTTTAAAATATTTACGAAATTTATGCTTTCGTTATGTATGAACCAACGTTGGGATTCCATGCAAGTAAACAATCGCGTAGGCCGAGGAGATATTATGACAAAGCTAAGCTCAAAATTAAAGGTAAATTGTTGTAATGTGAAAGAATTATAGCATCAAAATGTATTTTAAAAGTAAGTAAACTTGTAAGGTTTTACCATCAGGAATTATGCGTTGCCCACACGATGCACTTAAATAAACCATGTCAATGCCAGTTCGAAAAATGATATTTGGAATGAAGAATAAATTAATACAATCATAAAATGTCCAATGCGACCAAAGTAAATTTTAACAGAAACAAATTGTTTGTGTTCATAAAAAGAGATAAAGTGTTTTTAAAAAGGGATTGCTTGTTTCCTGCTTTTCTGAATAACCAAATATGAACTCTGCGCCGGAGATTGTACGCTGAGATTCTTAATTTTATTATGAAATATTTGTAAGATTTCCTGGTGATAAGGATATGAAAAATGACAGGGTGAATTAAAATTCTTGGAGTAATCTTTTTTTGATAATCCGGTATTATAAAACTGGGCTTTATTTTGTTTCGTCTGATCAAAAATAAGTTCATGTTGTCATTGGTATCCAGGGAAGTAACAGAATATGTGAAACAAAAAACCTCGAAAGAGCACCAAAAAACAAAATGTCATCTACTTCTTCAGTGACTATTTTAAGTTAGACTAAATAGTAACAAAAAAGTTATAAAAGTTAAAAAATGTTCAATTTGCTTTCAAGATAACACACAAAAACTAACAATAACATATATGAACAATATATGTTAGTTAGTTTGGACTCCCGAAATGTAAAAAAAGATATGATGTGTATTGCTAACTTACGTGTCACAATAAAGAAATGACAATGAAAGATGGAAATATTTCAGTTTGTACAACTATTTTTCTTTTTGTAGTTGCACATTCTATAACGTTTTCCCGCTACACGGACGGCGCATCCCCCCCCTTCCCTAACCCTAGGGGGAACTCAAATGCCCCCCTTCCTCACCCTAGAGGAAGGAAAATGCCTCTCCACCTCCCCCCTGCCAACCCTAAGAGGCAGGCAAATGCTCCTAAACCGATAAATTTGGATCAGAAATATATTATTTTGAGAATGTTTTTAAAAAACAATAAGGCTCAAATTGGCTTAAAAGTTAGAAATACCGGTATGTAATAACAATCGACGTATAAACTCCAATGAATGCGACTAATTTTAGTTTTTTAGTTTAAATTTTGAGAAAGAAAATTTAAAAAAAAAATGAAAAAAAACACCAAGCGCATAGCCAAAACTAACTAGGGTTAAACACCAGAAAAGTGTACGAGATATGTTCACTTAGGGCTAAAAAACGCCCCGACATACAGTCAACATTGTACTCCCCTACTTGTGCCCGGCTAACCCGCTGTTACACGTTGAAACTTTTAGCTGAAACCTATGCGTAACAACTATGCGAAACCAGTTTCAGCAAGTGGTGTTATACGGTGAAACTCTTGGTTTTATCTTAACTGCAGTCGTGTTGACTGTTGTAAAAGTAGAAAGCGGTTCTACTTTACGTGAAACCTGCCTCGTAACGGAAGTTCAAAAAAGTTTTGCGAAACCGACTATGTTACACGGTGGAACGCTTGCTAACACTTGTTTCGCACCGTCGTTGCACACACACAACTTTCAGTTAAAAGTTAACAACTGCTTTAACATATCTTAATTAATCTATTTCCTAAATTGGTTGGATTTTGTGCTAAAGCAATGGTCTACTTTCATCACTTGAAATTCAAAGAAAACATTTATAGCCACTGTTAAGAAGTCTTTCCTGATATGCTTGCAATAAGAAACATGATTATTGCTGACGCATACACAAACCTGGTTAAAAGGTCTTGGTGATGAGAATTTAAATTCGGTTGAATTTTTCAACAGCTGATGTGATTGCTTTGCCAACGTAATTAAATGTGGATGTAGAAATAACTGATGGAATAGTATTTGTAATAATATCTTGTTGTATTTATTTTAATATTTTTCATATATATGGTAATATTGTTCTGTAACCCGCTTTATCACGGAGCAAAACAAGGAAGAAACACAAAAGCATCTTTAGTTAAAATTAAAAGTTTTTTCTTAAAAGAAGATTAACTTTTATCAAGAAAAAACCAGGGAAATAACTTATTGAATGAAATTAACGGACTAGCTAAGAAAAAAATCCTCTCTTTCAGTAATTACGCGACTGAGTTCCTCTGTAGGGAAACCCTGTCTGTAAATTCTTCCAGTAACTTAAAGTCATCCTGTGAGGTTTTGCCCAAACCGTCAAAAACATAGAGAAAAAGCCGTTAACAATGTTTAAGAAAGTCAGTTGCCGCCTCATTCTTGCAAGAAAACAGCCCAGTTTAGAAACACGAATAAAATTCTGTTGATATCAAAAGGTTATCACTTTCTTTCGCTCTTGCTGTTAATCTTCGCTGATAATCTTAAAGATTCACATTTTTATTGCTTGAACAATGTTAAAAACAGAAGTAAACCTCAGAAGTGTTGCGAAATCAGTTATCACAAAAATACGCCGATATTTTATGTTTGAATTTTCTGAAACAAATTGTGTTTTTCTTAGCTTCACAAAAAAGTATATACCTACCAGAGATGAAGGTGTGATACAAAAATTGCAATTGCATCTCTCTTTCGTCAAAGATTCTGACTTGTAATATCTCCTACACAAAAATATAGTCGGTATATCTGAAGAGTTGTGAAATAGCAGCTTTATAATGGTAGAAAATTAGCATCCAATTGCATTTGGTTTCAACTCTAGTAATTGATTTCTACCCCTAAAGGTAATGTAATTGGCAAAGCTCACCGTTTATCGCCACAGGCAGTTAATCCTATAACAGTGACCATTCAGCGTAAAAGAAAAACAGACATTTAGACAAGAGGAAGTAAAATAGTTTGGATAGAAATTGGGGTCTTTTCTATTATAGAAAAAAATTGATTAATGACTGCACCTACATATTCCCCACTTAGGTGAATGTTTTGATCAGCATTTGTTAATATTTGGTTTTCACGTTGTATTTGATCTTTTCAGTTATATTCCCCGTTAATGATTCGGTAAAACAAGAAAAAGCTACTTCAATGCGCAAAAAATCGGAATGAGAAGATTGTTGCAGCAAAATTTGATTGGTTCAAAGTTAAATCAAAGCTGCAGTGACAAATTGATTTCTCAACAAAGTTGAAGGAAAACCGAAAGCAATGGAAACCGTACACATATCAAACAAAACACTAGTATAAACATTTCTAAAAAGAACATATAAATAAAACGGATGTTATCGATATCAAAACCACTAATGAATAAAGCTTATTACGCAAAACAAAATTTCAAAGGAAAACACAGCAACTCTAATTCTCTCATTCTAATTTAGAAGGCAAAAGTCTGAAAACAGATCAGGAGATGTTTGTTGCCTCACATTGGGAGAGAACTGCTCTCCAATTTAACTTCAAATGGCTACTGCGATAAGTGAATAACTATTCAGCAACTGTCAAACGGGTGATATGAGACCGCCTGGCTGGGGAAAAGCGAAATAATTCTAACGCCAACGGGTAAAGATGCGTACATAGCCTGATGTATTACGAACAAAGGCGCAAGGTGAAAGCTACGTGAGTGAATTAAAAGGCGTATCAATGACAAGGAATAAAATGTTAAAGCAAATTATTTTTATGTGGTTTGTGTTTATTTCATAACAAAATTAGTTTAATTAGATTTAAAAGAAAGAGCAGATCATGACTTTGTTTACATAAACGCAACCACAACAGCTGTCTCGCACATGTGCACTAGGAATTTATAAGTACTTTGAGGCCGTGCTTTTGAGTTTTGTCCATTGTGACATCAATTTGTTAGAATTCAAAACCGCTACTAGTTGTGGTTTATGTTTTCATCTCCCAGGTAATAATAATAAAGTTGTTGTTTTTGTTGTTGTTGTTGTTGTTGTTGTTATTGTTATTGTTATTGTTATTGTTATTGTTGTTATTGTTATTGTTATTGTTAT
>JAOCPT020121749.1:0-14137 GCA_026546935.2 Palythoa grandiflora | reverse complement strand
GCATCAGGTGTAAGTGTTCATTGTCATATATTAGAGGTCATCTCTTTAGGATGTGGCATCAGGTGTAAGTGTCCATTATCATATATTAGAGGTCATCTCTTTAGGATGTGGCATCAGGTGTAAGTGTTCATTGTCATATATTAGAGGTCATCTCTTTAGGATGTGGCATCAGGTGTAAGTGTCCATTGTCATATATCAGAGGTCATCTCTTTAGGATGTGGCATCAGGTGTAAGTGTCCATTGTCATATATTAGAGGTCATCTCTTTAGGATGTGGCATCAGGTGTAAGTGTCCTTTGTCATATATCAGAGGTCATCTCTTTAGGATGTGGCATCATGTGTAAGTATCCATTGTCATATATCAGAGGTCATCTCTTTAGGATGTGGCATCAGGTATAAGTGTCCCTTGTCATATATTAGAGGTCATCTCTTGACGATGTGGCATCAGGTATAAGTGTCCCTTGTCATATATTAGAGGTCATCTCTTGACGATGTGGCATCAGGTCTAAATTTTCCAATTAAACCGGTACAGACAAACAAGAATTTCTTTGAATTTTTTTAAGATAAAAAACTACTATGCTAGGTTTTTAACTTAATGGACTTGACAAGGAAAACTTGAGAATTTTTTCCATACATGTGAGCAAATAAAAATTGCCACACAAAAACTTATCAAGCAGGGCTTGGCACTCACTTTTCAACTAACTAGTCTAGGGGCTAATGACAACTTAAATCTTAATAGCCAAAAAAGTTTTTACTAGCCAAGTGTTGATGTCGGCTTGGTCATGTTTTGTTCTACTAATTTGAAAAACAGAGTATCGATGTGTGCTTTCAGAAAATGCTGTTTTGTTTGTCAAATATTTTTTGCAACATAATCACATGTTCAGTAACTCGTTCACGTGTTATACAACAAAAAGTAAACAGTGTTAAGTTTGCATACAAGCTGAAGAGCACTTTCCTGGTAACAGGTTACCGCCACAATTGAATTCTGAGATGTCTTCCTTGAGAAAGACAAACTAGCTCGGCCAATTTCATTTTGTTTACTAGCCAAAGTTGCTAGTGGAAATCAAAAACCTACCGGCCAAAACTGAATTTCTACTGGCATGTGGCTAGTTGGCTGCTGTCAGTTTCGATCCCTGTCAAGGAAAACTTGCTTGTCTGTAACTGGCTTTAATGAGAATATCATGTTTACGTGGATAAATCGAGGTTTGAAAGATGTGAAAATCGGCTTAAAAAAGCTGACCTAGACTTATAGTTTATACACAGTCAAAAAAATTAAATGATAGCCTATTAATAAAGTATTGGTTTTGTATCCAAAAATGGGGCTCGGCTTATACATGGTATCAACGTATACACAAGCAGATATGGTATCGTCATTATTAGTGTTTATTTATTAGTTTTAGTGTCTTTTATGGCCAAACAAAGCTCTTTTTTAATCATTTTATATAGGACCTTAATAGACCTAATCCGCTGCCCTCAATGTTTTCCCCAATACAGTCCTCTTGGGAAATATGGTTCTTTGTTTAAGCTGAACATTCTTTCATGTTTTTTTATTACCATATCTGAAACAAAAAACCATATTTCTCAAGAGGACTTTATTAAGAAAACATTGAGGGTAGCGGATTAGGTCTATTCTGAAAACCAATGTTAGTGATTGAAAGCTTCCTAATATTAGATAATGATGATGATGATGATGAAGGTGTTGATGATGATGATGATGATGATGATGGAGGTGATGATGATGGTGATGAGGATGATGATAATGATGATGGTGATGATGATGAGGAGGATGAGGATGAAGGTGATGATGATGAGGAGGATGAAGGTGATGATGATGGTGATGGTGATGAGGGTGATGATGATGATGATTATGGTGATGAGGATGAAGGTGATGATGATGATGACGATCAGGATGAAGGTGATGATGATGGTGATGAAGATTATGAGGATAATGATGGTGATGATAGTGATGATGGTGATGAGGATGATGAAGGTGATGATGATGAAGGTGATGATGATGATGGTGATGTGATGGTGATGATGATGACTATGGTGATGATGATGATGATGGTGATGATGATGAAGGTGATGATGATTATAATGGTGATGATGATGATGATGATGAAGGCGATGATGATGATGAAGGTGATGATGATGATGATGTGATGATGATGATGGTGATGATGGTGATGATGAATATGGTGATGATGAAGATGATTATGAAGGTGATGATGATGATGATGATTATGGTGGTGATGATGATGATGATGGAGATGGCGATGATGATGAAGGTGATAATGATGATGATGGTGATGGTGAGGATGATGATGATAATAAGGATGATAATGATAATGAAGATGATGATGGGGATGATGATGATTGTTTTCAATTAAGTTTTTTTCCTTGGTAGCTATTTATATGGTTAATTTAGACTAGGGTTATAATGGATCTAACAAAAACTAAGTTAGACCTGCTTTGTACCAGATTAATTCTCTTTATTCACTTGCTGTTTTTCTCACTCTGTTTTCATCTTTTAGCTTTAGATTTCAATAAAAGATGTTTAAACCCATCTGCATCTTTTTCAACAGTTTGAGCAAGCATATTGATATGAGAGAAGTACTTGGCAAAGCACAGTCTTTAAATGAAATGAAACAATTCTGCCAAGATCTGAAAGAGAGGCTACTGGTATGTTTAGTGCTTAACTTTAGGAGATTATGCTAGTCTATATCATTAGAAGTTGCTGTACCCAAACTTTGAGGTTTTAAAAATGTAAATGCATTTGGTAGATGATCGCTGTCTTTGATATTTGAATGAAGTTGGAACCACCCGCATGGCTGGAAGACATGAAGACCTATAAAAGATTTGAAGACATATAAAAGTTTTTGTTTTATATTTCTCTATCAACTTCAATTTGTTTTCCTGCTTTTAGATTTACAGTGTTTCATTAATATAAGTTAATTAACTATTTTTTTTGTATATATCCATAAAATTGATTGTCACAAATACTCTACCTTCAGTCTTGTATTTGTACTATCTGCTCTTGATTTCTCTGCTGTGTTTTATTTGTAGAATCATAAATTCTCGGTCCATTGTAAATTCACTGAATGATGTAATACATATAAAGAGATTAAGAATGCAGAGAGTCGAAAATCCTGTTTGATTTTTTCTTTCCAGTCAGAGCATACCAGTGAAACTCAGGGTAGCAGTGAGGAGCTTTCGTACTGGAGGTGCCAGCCATATGTGAGGTCAGTATTTTGTTTGTAAAATACTTCTGAATATCTTACTCTAAAAAAATTGGACTAATATTGTATTCAAAATTAAATTGTTATTCAATGTCTTCAAAACAGGAAGAAGCCAAGTGGGAAAAGACCCCTTGAACAAAACTCAAGTACAGCCAAGGTTCAGCAAAGCAGCTCAGATGAACCAAGCAATTCACTGTCCAAGCGCCAGATGAAAAAAGCTAGAAAAAAGAAAAAGTCCAACTTCCCAAAGAGTATGAAATATTTAAAGATATGTTGCATCAACAGAGCCGGTGCTTATCTCTGCTTTCTGTAGTGTTAAGTAGATGAGAGTCATTGGCTTTCCCAGGACAGGACACTAATCCATCGTAGGTTAGCCCCCAGCAGAATCTAGTTCTTTTTTATCGACCTCAGGAGGATGGAAAGCTGAGTCAACTTCAGTGGAAAAGAAGGTCACACAAATGTTCAACACTCGGCTGAGGCAGGCTTTGAATCTGGCGCCTTGTGGTTAGAAGGCAGAGCCAGAGATCTTACCACTGCCCCAATCACTCTGCCATCTTGGTGACTACCACTGACTCTTTAAATTGATGTTTTTACTTTTTTGATCATTTATAAGTAACATTGATTTAAACATGAAAGTGAATGTTATACTTCTCTATCACGTGACAAACTTCACTGATGAAGACTGATGGTTTCAGTTGAAACGTCTGTTTGAATTGACACCAAAATTCCAGAAAAAGGTTTTTAAAAAAGTTTCTCATTGAGGACGAGTGTCTAAAAATAATAGGCCCTTTGCAGGAGTTGGTCATGTCCCTAGATACCACATAGCATCACGCAACTGGGGAGCAAGCTAACCAGTGATTTTATGTGTGGAAAGAACTAAAGCGAAGCAATGAGTATCACAGAGTCACTAATGTTTGGGAAGTAGATTTGCAACAAGAAGCCACCACAAATAATTATTAGAAACAGTTAGAAAATTAACTTTGTGTATTTTATTGTTATTGATTTGGTTACAATAAAGCAGATTGATTTTCTAATATTTTAACCCTTACAGCCCCAGATCAACCTCTAACTTCTCCTTACATAACTCAAACAAAACAATAGAACTGGTAATGAGAAGCAAGGAATTGATCAAGTGGAATAAGCTTGTGGCTCAAAGGGTTAAATAAATAGTTATCTTTAATTTCTTCGTAACCCCTAATTATGTTAGCTGGAATTCGAAAAAAAATTTCGCTGAAAGGAAATGTATTATGTTTATTGAAAAAGAAAGACCAAGTGTATACATTGCAGTTCCACATTTCCATCCCATAGCAAGTAAAGCTTGCTACGAGCTAGTCCTTGTCAATCTTCAACGATATCACAAGCACATACAACTGCGCAGAGTTCATAGTTTTGAAGTTCGCATTTCGATGGCGTCACATAAAGACCCCTTATAGCTGGCCTTGATTTTCAAACTTTTGGAGGGACTGGAGGAAGGGCGGGGGGCTCATGTTAGAAATTTTAGCTCGCAAAATTTGATTTTGGACTTCTACATAAATAACTTTGGTTTTCGAATCTGGGTGATTTTGTTGCTCTCAAATCTTGCCGGCCCTGGTACCCTTTTGATTCAACGACCGGTGCTCGATCACTGAACTATCAAGTAACTATAGGTGCGATATTTTTTTGCCTCTAATCAATGTCATATACACTACGACACATTTTGAGCAACTCGCTCATTTTATAGAGTGCCTTTCTTTGAAGATATACGATTAATAATATGCTAAATCTTTTTACGAACCTAAGTGATCCACTGAAGCCCACCCAGTTTCTGTAGTGTTAAGCGGTTGAGAGTGATTGACTCCCCCTAAGGGCCCAAGTTCAAGTCCCCCTAAGGGCCCAAGTTCCAGTCCCCCTAAGGGCCCAAGTTCAAGTCCCTGTTAGAGCCGCTACCGGCAGGCTAAATCTTCAGCGCAAATGTTTGAGCCAGGTCAGTTTATGCTTCCTCCTGAAGGACGACACCATTCCACCATAGATGAGAGGATTAACAGCGCTTGACGAGTAAGCAAGAATTGTGTATGTTAAATAAAGCTTTCTGTCCAGCCATCCGCTAATTTGAGTGTCGACCAAATCAATCGTAAAACAAGGAATCCAGCATACTGCAAACGCCACGATAAGAGCGAAAATTGTTTTGGTTATTTTAATCTCGATTGCACTAAGTTTTGTTGCGAAGCGTGTATTTCTTCCAGTATTGGAAGGCGTAGCGAATAGATTGGTCTGATGTATTGTGTCAGCGGTCAGTCGTCGGGCTGTGGCTTGCGGTGAAGATCGGGTTGTGGATTGCACTGTCGAACCAGTATCGATTGATAATCTTTCACGAAGAGAATTTGCTTTAATGTTGCGGTTATGACGCTTTATGGCACGGAAAATCTTGGAGTAGCAGGTGATAATCACCATTGCAGGAGTTATTACATAGATAATGCCTGTAATAAGAGTAAACAGCCTGCTATCGAAGATGGAGCGGAACTTCAGGACACATAAAACTTTGTTTGGGTGGAAGACAAACGAAGATCGTCCTCTGAATGACAAAAATGCGAGAAATATGGTTGAAAGAGAAAAGGACAACATTATCATTCCAAGGGTTTTCTTTTTAGTAAAAAGAATTTGAAAACGCGATGGTTTAATCACCCTGAGGTAGCGGCTGAAAGCAGTTATAGCCATCACTTGAAGAGATATAAAGGCGAGAAGATGAACAAGAAACCCTTGTATCTGGCAGCCAAGATCCGTAAAATGCCACCTCCCAGAAATCAGTGCGGCTGCAGTCATCGGCATTGCAACAAGAGATACTATTAAATCAGCAATGCTCAATGTTACAATTAAAATGTTTGTACACGTGCCTCGTGCTGTAATGCCTTTGTATACTGCGACACACAGACATAAGTTTCCTAGGACACCCGTAACATTGATGATGAGAAGAATTGCTGACTCGGCTGCGACAACCCGCCAATGTCTGTCATCGAGCGTGTTTAGCGGGATGACTCCTGAATTATTCATGTCAAATACAATATAACAAAATCTTTAGATTTCTATTAGTGATGATCGTCCCTCTGTTTATTCAATTCAAGTTTTCTGTGCTGCAGTGCTAGTTCTGTTTTTCTGATTTCCAGTTTGGTAATCGGCGATTGACGATCAGCCGTATCTGGTCTCTATCGCTCGTGGAAAGGTCTAACAGTGTAAAAGAATTATCTGAATTATGTACTTCTTTCCAAAATGTTTGTACTTACCAATGTTGATCGCAAACTTTTCTTGACTTAGACCGAAGTTTGGGAGTTCAACGTGAAACTAGAAATTCAAATTGAATTAGGCCGTGAGTCTAATAAGCTCAGATGAAGTGTGGATGAGGTATTCATTTTCCAGTATCTGATGATCTGCGTCACCTTTCATTACATCCGAGTGGAGGTTTTCAGTTTGTCAACACTGGAGACAGGCTAAATCAAAACACGATAATTATTTACGATTACACGGAAGGTGGGAGTCAAACCCAGTAAGCTGAAGCGCCTTGATGAACAATTTTCCGGCGATCCGAAGACAAAACTCCCAGCTCTCCTAACGAACGTGACTATACTGGTGTTTTAAAGAAGCAGTTGCAAAAAATGTGAAATATTTCAGTATCACAAACTGGTTTTATAAAGTTAAAGAATAATTTGGATTCACGTTCTAACGTTTTCCAGAAGAAACATCAACAGACCGCCAAACCTTCTTTGCCGACCATTTGATAACGAATACAATTATTATGAAATAAGTTAGAGTGTCGTGCCTGCGGAAATTAATCATTCTTTGCCAAACAATTATGTCGCTTCTCTAGTACAAGAGAGTCTAATTGCCTACTTGCTGTATGAGCGTGTGACGTCGTTGGGAACTCAAAAGGTGTCCTGTTGTTGTTCGTTCTAACCGAGTTAATCTGTTAATGTTGAAGTGCGTCGTTTTTCTAGAAACTTTTGTTCCTCTATAGAAATTGGCTTCGATAATTCATTTGTTCATTAATATTTTATTTTCAGCAGGGTTAAAATGATTAAAAATGATACGCAAATCCTCATAACTCAAAAGCATTTTTAATTAAGTTGCTAGACTTTAAAGGTTACTTGATGTGTTATTGCAAAAGAAAAGCTGACAAAACAAAAACAGTTGGAGATATTCACATGCCCGGTAGTTTTACTTCAAAACGCATAAAAAATCATGCAACGTCTATTTTAATGAATTTTGGCTATTAGTTGAAAATTTAATCTGGCTGTTTCTCCGACTATCAAGTAAGCCATAAAAATCTGAAAATTATCATACATTAATTCGTTCGGTTGCAAACACCCACTATTTTACACGTACTAACATTGGAAATAAACAGCAACCAATTTCATAACAGCTGGAATTTTTATTTGGGTTTCTTTTCCTAAAAGAATAATATCTAACTGCGAATCCTACCAAAAGCAAAGCCTTTCCATCTAGAAGATTTAATAAGAGAACTGAGAAACCTTGACTCGCCGTATAAATTGAAATATCGAGTATAAATATGAGAATATAAGTTTTCAATTATTGAACCAGTTTGATGAGCAAATAAATTCTTATAGATTTTAACCTAGAATAAATAAATAAAGGATATAAATAAATAATATTACACGAGCGCTCGAAGATTAGGGGTCAAAACGATTTTGCCACGTGTGAGCGCTGTGATCGAGTGAACATTTTTTAACTAATTTCACAAAACTCTTTGTTTTCGAATACAAGTATGTATGGGCAAACTCACCCAAGAGCGTTGCCTGATCTTATTCACCGTACCTATTTACGGTTCCGAGCATCGGAGCTGCGCACATAATATTGTAAACTATCACGTAGAAACATAGCGCATAAAGTTCTTTTTGTTCGTAGAATACAAATTAGGGTTACACTCGCCAAAGCATTGCATGACTCTTGTTGAGATAGTTAAGGTTCCCGGCAAATAGATCTCAACCATTGTGTAATGCATATAGAATGTTGTGAACTAACACGTAGCAGAGAGCATAAAGCTCTTTTTGTTCGTCGAATACAAGGACGGTTACACTCGCCAAAGCATTGCATGATTCTTGTTGAGAACTACCATGTAGCATAGAGCATAAAGCACTTTTTTTCATCTTTTCAAATAAGAAAGTACACTCTTTTTTATTAGAAAGTTTTATTTTCATGCAAAGACTGAATGTTTTTACCTCAAATGTTCTAAATATATTCTTAATATAATCGTACGTATTCGGTGTACATGCTTTTTTTTTACAAGATCAACTTTATAACTGAACAACAACAATGTATTTGTTACTAAGAAGATACGAGCTTTGATATTTGATATACAAGTAGATAGTGTAAAAAAGAAAATAACGAGTCCTGATGCAAATTGCTCTTGTAAAAACTTTCATGTATTTCACTCTAGTTTCAAACAATGTTGCAATATCGACTATTTGTCGATTCCATGATTTGTACCTTAATGTAACAAAATAAAGTTCTCGTCCATTCCTCAGGCTCGGGTGTGTTCTTAGCATGTTCTTAAATTTTGGCCTGACGTTCTTATAAAAAAAGGTTCTTATAAAAGAGTGTATCCCTTTTCCGCTGAGCAAAAATTAAGGATTTCATCAAATATTTTATATTAAAGAAGTTAAACCATGATATTGGCTACAATATATTTTCATAAAAATTAGGACTTCAAATTGTGTTTTTTAACTTTCAATTGAAGGTTTTCAGTATTGGGCTGAAAATAGATTGATTGTAAAGACGGATTTAAAACGTCCAAAAAGCAGGCCTTGATCAGTAAAATCGAATAGAATTTCATCGGTAAAATTCACTTTTAAAATCACGTCCATCTGGATTGTTTTTATACTATTGTCAGACAGATTAATAACAATATATACTCTTTTAAAATTTCCGGCGCCAGTTTTAGTTTCATTATTTTTTCATTTGAAAATAGATTCTTATAAAACAATGCAAGGGTTTCAAATTTTCCAAAAAAACTTCAGTTCGGAGTAACTGTATTTCTTGTATTTGTACAAAACCTTTTGAAAATAATGACTTAAAATCAAATCTTTGTAGCGGCGCTATTATGATGCACGAGGTCAAGGAAAGCATCTAATTCCACATTAGGCGGAGCTTTTATGATTGAGATTTCGGGCCGCCGGCGCCATCGATAAATGTATTGCCAAAACATAATGAATGACCAATCATAAAAATAGACTTATATTTCTTTCTGAAATTAAGAACTCAAAGATAACTGAATATTTTTCAAAAATTACGTGTTTACGAAGCGGCTGGAACGTGTCGCTCGCACCGGATTAACCCATCTGCAGTGTTCTCCTTACAGAAATTAAAATTTGATGACAAGTGTATAAATGTAATAAAGATATATATAACATTAAGGGCGAAAATATATAGCTATAGCTCTAACTGCGGCTTCATTTAACGCACTTTGCATTTTAATTCATTCCTACGCAGCTAATCTCGCTATGACTAAATTAAATGTGGTTGTTCGGTTGAGACAACTTTCTCTGCGTGGGCAGCTCTTTCTATACTCAACACCCAAAAAATGGAAAATATTGTTCTGCAGTTTTTCTTCAAATTAATGTAAAAACTCGAATAGGTTATCTGCGAAAACGTTTCTTTATTACAGCAAAAAAATTGTCAACAGAATTGAACAGCAAGATCATAGACAAAATTTCCGCCAAAACTTGTTAGAAATTTCCTAAATTTCTTGTGCTTTCGTATAGCGAATTTCATACTCTTTGATTTGTTTCTCCACCTAGTTCCTTTTTTTTCTTCAACAAATCTAGAAATGAAAGATAAAAAGGTGTAATCAAAATAAACATCTCCAATTTATTTATTTAATCTCGCTTTATATTTATTTTTCTGTTGGCTTGTTGGAAAGAGATCAATGGAGGAACAAATCGTGCATTTTATGGGTTTCGAAGATTGCAAACTCTAGCTCTTCATTTTAATACAATATAATGAAAGACCGTTGAAAGGAAATTTAGGTTAAGCCTCAATGAGTGATAGAAAAGAATCGTCTAACCACATTTAATCATAAATGTGAATTTCAGTTGAAAAGCGCACGGCACAAAGTTCTGGTATATATCACGGCCGTCGTGGAACAATTTTGAGTTTCTCAATAAATTCAACCATAAATTTTTCACGCGCTTATTTTAGTATGGATATAAAAGGAAAATATGGTTTTCCTGTTATTTTGTTTTTCCCCTGCTGAACTTAAATTGCTTTAATTTGTTTGGTTTTATTGGTTCTCTCTCTTGAAATCCAAACAAGATTTGCACAAAGCTGAATGATAAGTGCCACGGACTCGAAATTTTAATTGCAATAGTTTTAAGCCAATCAGGATAGAGTCAAAGAAAGAACGTGTTCGTGTCACTAGACTCAAAATTGTCCCAACATCCAAGTTCTGCCAGTTTTTATTTCGTTGCGACTCTTAGCTTTTTTTGAAATGTTTACATAAATTTATTAATAATGCTTTTAAATGACAAACAGTTTCGACATGCAAAATACATTGTCATGCTAATTTTCCTTCGTCCTGTCATTTTCTTTATACTTTTACGAAACAATGACAATATTCTTCGAATGCAACAGATTTATATTTATATTTAGAACTAAGTGGGAAAAATAAGATATTTAAAATAAAACCAACTTTGCGTAGTATTATTATTAATTATCAAACAACGCAAGATAATTTTCTATCGGCTTTTCCAATCTTTAAAGGTCACTTTTTCAGTTTTTATACAAATTATAACTTTAGTAGAATTTTTGTTTTCAACCGGAACCACACCATGTAAAAGATTTAGATGAACGGCAGTTTATTTGAACTGAGTTACATAATTATAACAACTGAAAATGTAAAGAAAAACTCGACGTGATGTAAAAATATATCGTTTATTTTATATTGGCGAGGGCGAGATCCCTATCTGTAATCAACATGCAAATTATGTCTAAGTAAAACGTTCGAAGAATTTTCGCATTAGACGGGCAGATGTCACGGTCCTTGTGAACTTCTCATTCAATGTCTCTAAAGTGAAATAGATATTTTAGAACATGCATGAAACAAATCCGCAAAATCAACTGTTAGTAAGAAACAGTACAAGGCGCCAAAAGACTCGACAAATCGAAATCGGTGGCCTTCTTTTTCTTTTTTGGCAGAGCCAAGCTGTCTTAATTCTTAGTCCCGATAGAATGTTTTTCCGGCTTCGCTTTTTCATGATAAGCTCAATTTCCTACACTGATAAAGACATGAAAGATTTCGTGCTTGCATGTGCATAATTCAGATTGCATTACGACACAAAATCCGTTCTAGAAAATATTTATACTGTCTTTAAGTAGATATTTATAGAAACCTTTTTCCCTTCAAACAAACAACTAAATTTCATTTTTGGCTTTATTTCTGTCAGTTATTTAAAAAAAAAACATTTCTCCAGAAAATTATAAGCGGAATCAGCTAAGACAAACGTTTTACGCTCTATAATGTTCTCGAAGTTTTATCATATGTTTACACCAGTTCTGTCCAAATTAATCTTTTAAAAACAATTAATGCTTTTATGAAAACCATAGAAAATGTCCAAATACAGTTGGCAAACTATAATGCTATTCCGGTAGCAATAACGCTGAAAGTGGAGTTTGATCAGTTTTGAATTGGTTTGGAACTCTATTGTATATTTAATTATTGAAAACTGTTGGCTACTAAAATTGACCTGCTCCCAACAGATGTGGCTTCATAGCTCAGTTGGTTAGAGCACTGCACCGGTTTCACAGAGGTCACGGGTTCGAATCCCGTTGAAGCCGGAGTTTTTTCATGCTTCTCTTTTGCAATTACTTAAATTGCATTGATACCGCGAAGATCAAATCATAGATATCTTAACGTCTTTCGTATATTGATTATATTTCCAGAAATACTGATACGCTAAGACGAGTTAAGAAATTCTAAGCACCGATGCGTGAACCGACCCACTTGGGAAGAGAAACATTTATGGAATATTATTAATATTCTCAATATTGCGAACAAAATTATCCATTTAATCGCGTTTTAGAAAAACAATTTGCTTTCCAGCCTGTTAATTTATTGTGCAGTATGATGACGATAATTATTAAATTCTAAAGCAATTTTTGACATAGAATGTTCAAAATCGCACTGTTAAATACCATATAATATACGTTGCAGTAATTCGTAAAATATCTTAGAATAGCTGCGAAAAATACTACTGTGTGGAGAAAGATATATGAAAACAAGTCAATTTACCTTAACCAAATCCTAAAATTGACGAGCTTCACTCATGAGTTCTCGATAGAAGAGTAATTAAGTTCCAAACGTTAATGGAAAGAAAAGCAGAAAAGCCCTATTATATATAAAATTTAATGCCTTTTAAGGTTTAATGCAAAAACTCTAGTAAATTTAAGACCTTTTTAAATTTGAGAAGAGCAAAATAGACTTTGGAGACTTCTTAATGACCCGCGAGAGTCCTGGAAATGCTCAAGTAAACTTCATATTACACCAGTTCCCATCAACTAGCAATGGACGTTATCCAGGCCTGATATTCCTGAGCACTAGTTTGCGTCAAAGCGAGGCTAAAACTGGTGAAGTGAACACCTGAGTAAATACTGTTTGAATACTGGCTTGAATTGTAGTGTCAACACAACGGTAATATCCTGACGAACCAATTCGAACGTCGCTCTACCAGTTTTAGCCTCACTTTCACGCTAATTTCCAAAATGTGGAAAAGCATTTCCTTTTAACCACCACTTTTAAGATAGCACTTTAAACACGTATACAAACCACTTTATTTGAAAGTTAATGTTATCGGTTAAAAACGTTTAACATCACTGTGCGAGTTCCCAGAAACTTTCGAGAGCAAGACATGCAGTACATTGCGTTTTGCCTGTAGTTCTCTACTTTGCAAATAAGAGTAGAACTGATGAATCTAACAATGCTAGAATTAGAACACAAATGCAAGAATTAGAACACAAATGCAATTTATGGTTTTCCAGATAATATTTGTGTGCCTAAGTTGGTCCTTTCAATCAGTCACGAATGCACCAAAATACATTTTCATCTCAAAGTAAAAATTTTCATCTGTTAGATCTATCTTTCATGCTATTTAAGACCAAAAAAATAGCACAAAAATATTTTAAAGGCTTTTTGAAACTTGAAGAAACGTCACAGGTAAAACATAGAAAACAGAAGTCAACGGAAAATTGTTGCAGCTTCCTTCTAACTTTCAACAATATTTGTCTCTGGCATCTCTTCTGAGTTCTGCTTCTGACCGACAGCACTTGCTACGAGTAAAGGTTTGTTTTCACTGGAGTTTGAATTGCAGTCTTCTATGGCGCTGTCAGTGGAGACTTGTGTTGATGTTTTATCTATTTCTTTACATGAAATACCTTCAGGGACCCTCTGCTCTTCAACGTTATTTTGCACTGTAATTTTATTACTTGGGTTTTGTTCATTCTCTATCTCTTTAAGCTCTTCCGCTTTTATGTCGCTGTAATCGTGGTTATAAAGAGATTTCAACCATCTCATCATGCTGAAAACCCAGGTCAAGGAAAACTTACAGTCTGAGTTACAATCAGTGATGTAGCGATCGTTTTAATAGTCTGGAAAAACCCAACATCAGAATGTTAGAAGATATTTTCTTTCTATGCAGTGGACAACAGACTTTGGTTATTACATGTTTAGTACAAAAGATTAGTGGGATAGTAGGTTAACTATAGATATGAAGGTTATAACATGTTTACTATAGAGAATGGGTAGGATGGTAGGTTAACTAGAGATAGGAAAGTTATAACATGTTTACTATAGAGAATGGGTGGGATGGTAGGTTAACTATAGATATGAAGGTTATAACATGTTTACTATAGAGAATGGGT
>JAOCPT020121250.1:0-14137 GCA_026546935.2 Palythoa grandiflora | reverse complement strand
ATATTGACAACAATAACACGGTTACGTACGATGATACGATTAATAACTCACGGAATGACCGGCTAATACAACAGTATCTATAATCTCTTTTACCTGTATTCAGCAAAAAAAAATTACCAAATAAAAACTTTGCGAAAACTATGTCTATGGCCAGTTTAGGATCCTCGCGCACCAACCAACTCCCCTAATAATCAAACTGTTGTGTTTGCCAACGAAAGTCAGGGTATCTGATGGTGCAGTGGTTAGCACTCTTCGTAAGTAGAAAACAGGGAGACTTGCGTTCCGGTTATTTCCACTGAGCGAGGGCATCTACCAAAAATTTCAGACTTCAGTTGAAGGCCGCATTTGCATTACTTGGTGCCGAAGGTGATAAATATAACAACTATCCCTGTTAACACAACGTAGTGTACAACTTATCTTCCTGTATGTCTGTATGCTAGGAGAAATCGGATTATCACTCTATGACTTGTTTTCAAAAGATCAAGTGAACTGGAGGTAGCCAATGAAATGCTATTATTGTTAATGACGTAATGTGCTTGTAGTTGCGCATTTAAAAAAAAACGACACGAATAAATGACACTCCACAATGACCGTAAACAGAATAGAGTTTGATAATCCTATATCACAATTAAACTACTCTACCGGTTATTTAGTTATGACAACAGCTCAGCTGATCCATTGATAGTTCCCGCCAAAACAAACTTCTCATCTTTCAATCAACCGCTTGAAATTCTATACAATTAATGGCAATACTGATAGTAAAGTTCAGAGAAAATTTGCATGAACAAATAAGTTATTCTCCCACTCATATAACAACAAAATGTTTTAACAGAACTATATGTGATTAAAAACTACAATGACTCTAATCTAAGTAAAGAATTGCAAGTATTGCTCTTGCGTGTTGAATAACAAAACATCAAACATTCAAAGGTTATCATTTTAAATGTCTGGGCGTTTCACAATTGTCAATGTCAGAAAGTATCTTTCAAAAGAAATACCTGTTAGTTACTATAAAACACTATACAAACCTCTTACATGATTAAAATCTCAACTGGAGCTAAGCAAAACTCAAAACTTTACCTTATCTCAATGGCGACAACATATATTAATTACTGAAAACGATTAGATGTAGTTAAACCGGTTTCCTGACGACCAGAAAACAAACTCATCCGCCTCACTCCAGGCGCCACAGACTTCTTCGATATTGTCTGACACCAAACCAGCCGTTGATAGAGCGTGCACGGGCGAAACTTTTAATAACAGACTAGTTAGCAATGCAAATTAGAAGAAGTAGTCACGTTTTTGAACAATTCGATTATCGAGACCATGAAAATAAAATTTTTACCACAGAAAGCACAAAAAGTACATATTTAAACAAACTTAAGTCTTAACCTACATTTTTCAAAACGAAAAATCGCACATAATATCCTTGACCATTCTTAAATTATTCTACAAAAATATATTTCCGAGTTTTAACATGAAGTACGCATTGGGACCGGAAGCGGACGCCAAGTTCCAAAACATACACAAACAGAAGACAAAGAGTTTCATTGGCAGTTGACCGGACGGCGACAAAGTTTTGGCCACGGCCAACATGCACCCGAAATACCCGCTTTTTGATAAGAACCAGTAATTTTTGCCGAACTCACTTGTTTTTAATTTTTTGGCAATTTCAGCCTCAATAAAATTATGTTCTTAATTCTTTTTATTTCTGTGAGCGGCTTTTAATGCCATGCACGTATTGTACGGCTGAATTTAGTATGGATACAATATAACGCCCACGAATTACCGACATTTTACCGACACGTAGCCATATCGAAAATAAAAACTGCTAAATTTACTTGCATAATTCTCCATTGACACCAGCTGTTTTATTTACTGATTGACTGCATTTGTATACATATTTATATGAATGCACGAACACTTTAACTACTTGAAAATGAAGTTGAGATCAACCTGTGAAATGTTAATTCTAACATTTCGTGTGTGGATAGAAATAACCACTGCCACTATCCTAATTTTGTTCTCAGAACTCCAGCTAAGCGGCGTTAATTGATACCTACGTTGCTCAGCCAACACATGCCCAAATGTGCCCGGCAGTTTCACTTTCTGAAGAGAAATACCCGTCGTTTTTAAATTTTAAACAATTTTGCTCTTATCGTGTGCACGTAATAGAAAACTTTTATTTTACCATAATTTTTTTTTGAAAAGACACGGAAATACTAGGAAGAAAAAAGTCTTATATAACTTTGCGCTGCTGCGGTATTCAATTACGTTACAGCTGTTGGCCAAATTCCCGCCAGTTTCCCGCCAAAACAAGTTAGGCTACTGCATCATGAATGGAATGGTAAATATTGTAACAGAAAACGAACTCGGAAAATATCAACTCCATCTTTTAATTCGCCGAAAACAATACGCAGTAAAACTCGGCAGGGACGAAATGAAAAACGAGTATTACGACAGGCAGAACTAGAAGAAAGACAAATTATAATACGGTCATTTGAGTAAAAAAAAAGTGTTTGTTGTGTTGAGAGGATGACATTTCTCATCTAAGTATGTAAATTAAACACACTTCAGCTCATCAAAACACCATTTACCTTAGTTTAGGTCGACAGCGAAGTCACCAAAACACTTAGGATCCAGTATATTATTACTGTAAACCTGGTTTTCAAATCTTGTGGTCATTAAATTTTGTAGTCGTTGACTATTTAAATGATATCTTGGCTGGTTTTGCAGATATACATTATTGAAAGTTTCACATTTTCATTGGCTGGCTATGTATACGTCAGTTGCGAAAATCACGTGTACGTGTCTGCATCTGACAAAATACAGAGTGATATTACTTGACCAAGGTAAAAATACAGCGAGTATCTTAATTTAAGTGTCGAGTCATTACGCCTGGGGGAATTTTGCTCTGGTTTTGCTGAATGAAACTACTTTCCAGCTAAATCTGATTTATTATTTTGTTGTTTAACAATTATAACAGAAAATTATGAAAGGGCAAAGAAAAAAGCCATAAATGCGAATGCGTGAAAATATATATATATCATTCGACTGCCGTCGAGACAATTGACACAACTTCACTCCACATTGAAAATATATTATGTACTAGAAACTATATACAAATAGTGAGAATGAATGTCAAACCGAAATAATCCGGCTTTGTTGTTTTCGCAACAGGCTAGAGTAGAGTAAACTAAATACTTGACAGTAACGAGTCAAGCTTTTTACTGTTTTTATTTTTGCAATTTCACAAAAACGTTTTGCAAGCAAAAGGTTACAAATGAAAACAAAAGCATTGCTGCCTGAGTGTTTGCTGAATGCTTAAAATAAGTTAATAGCTATTGTTGGTCCGGAGAATTGCACCGCATCTGACTTCACAGTTTCAACAGAGACACTGTATAAGTAATACCTAACTATAATTCAAAAGCGGTTTCCAATCAAATAATTCATATTTCTAGGCAATTAACTGTTTTTTTAGACACTACGTTGCATCAGTCAAAAAGCGTGTGATAAATCCAAAAAGACAATATTTAAAATCATCATTGCTGAGCAATCGGGGAGATCCAAAATCCTGATTATTTCACTTTCAAACTCTAAAGCTATTGCGAGAAACAAAAGTAATGCAGTGAAAAGAAACCCGTGGTTTTAGATCTCTGACGAGATCAGGAGGTAGAACTGCTGTGCATAAAAATTTAAGAATGGATAATTTGATGAGTACTGCGCAACTGGTTTAGTTAATTTTTTCCCGGGGTTATTAACACGCAGTTTCTCCTTATTCATTTTTCACGTTTCTTTGTGACTTGGTGTTATGTTCTTCTTCTGAAAATGAAATCTTCTCGGATATTCCGCAAAAAAAAATATTTCTCAAAAACAGTGACCTTTGTCTTTGAAGCGAAATAACCGGCAGGTGAAATTTTATTATATTTCACTCTTGTTTACAAAAAAAAAGGTCTCACAGCAACTGTAACAAAGGCATGCTTTCCGCTTCATTAAAACAATGCATTTTGGCTCACAGTAAGATACCTGCATGTTAGACTTAAAAAATACGGATACTCAAGTGTACTGTCGCACTTTGTAATAATCGTCGCAATTTGCGATACCTGACGCACTTTGTAATAAACTTGTCGCACTTTGTAATAAAAATGCCGTCGCACTTTGTAATCAAAAAGTCGTCGCACCGTTTGTAATAAAATAGCTGTCGCACTTTGTAATTCTTTGAATACAAGTTAAATGTATCAATAATGGAAAACACTATATTTTGACGAACAAAATTTTGCGCTAAGACTGCAGTAGTGAAATCCCTGGAACACCAGCTTACGTGTCCGGCAGGCCGAGTCTGAAACTAAATATATCGACAATAACAACAGAACAGTCTAGAAAAGCTACAGGAAGTCGTTTACTATACCCCCTCGGAATGTAAACAGTTGTAGTAGGCTCCTTAACTTCAACCGTCTGGATAAAGACAAAAAGAAAAAAAAAGCCCTATTTCTTCACCAAAGAAAGATTAAGACAGGGGGGCCAAATGAGGTGCACAATAAACAAAATATGATGAATATAACATTTTAAATATTCAAAATGAAGCAACAAAAGTCTTCGTTTACAGACGCTGGACTGGGAAGAATACTCGAGTGTCGGTGAACAAATAGCCGGAAAATTGCTTCCTGGCCATGTGACATACAATACATGAATATTTTTTGGAAGAATAACAAAATTTCTTATGACCCTCATGATTCTTAGCTTTACAAAAACAAGTGATTTCAGCCTCAAATAATTCTTAATGCGATTCTTAACATATTTTCAAAGTTTATCCTCGCTACTCTTACTGGAACAATTCTTAAACAAATACCGATACGAACAGTAAAGATACAGAGATACTGATAGTGATAGGATACAAGGGACAACAGCAAGTTCCGAATACACAGTATTTTGTTTTCGGTAGAACGCGCGCACTAAAATTGAAATGTTTTAGAAGTGCTAAAAACATCTAACTAGTTGAGCCTGGGCTAGTTCTTGGGTAATTCTTAATTTTCAGGGGATTTTGAGCCTTGTGATTCAACAAATTACCTACCGAATCAATACTTTTTAGTCAAATGGAAAATTAAATTATAACATAACATGACAAGCAATTATCAGTTTATAGAATTAATTAGCTGAAACATTGAAATTTGAAAAAAGCAACGTTAACTGGAGAGGCAATATCTAAGATTCGTTTAACTGATTGAAAAAAGGCCCCAACTGATAAAATAATAAACCTGTGAGCCCAATGCAGTGGATTTAATTTTCTTTTGTAAAAAAGAAAGATTTCGTTTTTGTGTTTTTCGAAGGCATCTGAAAAGTCCTCCCACCATCGTTATGCAAATATTTTCTGAAGAGTTTTGTTCTAGTTGTTTCGGTTGTATGATCAGAACCTTGTACTCCATTCAAAAAGAACAAAAAACTCTGAACAAAAATACAGGAATTACAAAATGACATTTTATCCCAAAATAACTGTATTCGACATGACAAAAAAGCTGTGAGAAACCAAAACGCTGTCCTCAAAAGTTACGCACAGGCTAGCTAGGTCCATGCCTCACGTTCATAATTTTACGCCAGCTGTACGTATTGGCATTTTCCCCGCGGCCTGGTCAGAAAGAAAAAACATAGTCACGATCAACGTTGTAAACTGACTGCTTCACAATTTTACAATTTTTTTTTAAATCAGGTGTTGGAAAAATGAAATCAATAACAAACCCTTGCTTTTGATGACTAGAAATACCGTGAAGTAGAATTTTCCATAAACGTAAACCTAAAATACGATATAAAACAAGTTACTTTCGTGTAATTACCTGGAGCCGACACTGCTAAACGGAATGACTGTCCTGGTTCGTACGAGGTGATGTACAAATAATCTTTAATCTTGTAGACGGATGTCTTTACAGCTAATGGCTTGAAAATGAGGGGCGAGATGTCACGATGACTTCACCTGCATGTACCAGGAAAACGACGTAAATGGTAATGTTACGCTTCGGCTAAGAATTTTGCCACGAACGAAGTTTTATTACACAGACCGTTTCAGGTCATATATTCCGGGCTGTGAATTTACACAATAAAATCAAAATTTTTATGAGTTTACAGCTGACCGTGCCAAAATGTAAACAGGAAAGCATCAAATGTTGAGACGTGTTTTTATAAAAAGCCACATGTCGTCTTATTTCGCAACAATGCTTTCTTTTGATGGCCATGGGGTTTAAAAACTGATTACAAAGCAAATTCATTCAAACACATAAACAATTGATAACCTTAATGAGGTAGTCCAGAAAAATTAACACAGAACCAGTTTTAAATTCTGCGTGCACAACTTTCGTGTTTTCATGTGACCATTGTTAGTCGTGGTAAAAATTCGTACAGGAGGCTTTCTTGGAACTGCACCAATTAACGTGACCCCTGCCTTCAAGCCCTGAGTGCTGTGTTATCTAAAGCGGAAATACACGGAAGTTTTGGCAGGGATCGGATAAAATGGTACACGAAATTGCAATTTGACATCTTCGCCGAGTTACACGTAGTTTTTGGTCCGGTATAAAGATTGAAATTTGGCACGGTGGAGTCATTAACAGACTGCCCAAGTTAACCGAGCGAAATTTAACTTTGCGCTACGCGTACAATTTATCCGAGTTGTGCCGAAACATTCGGTGTAGTGTAAATGGAGCTTTTTAAGAACACTTTCCCCACGAGCAAAGTGGTAAACAAATCGGCCGGCGGCATATTAGGACACTAGAGTCAAAGCCACAGTACATTAAAATATACACGATTAATAGATTGCATTGTAATACGGACCGTATCATAACTTGTCCGTATCATAAATTCTGTTAGTTAGCGATGTAAATTTACTCCCAACCTCACTCGGTAGTCCACAAAAGTATTAAACCTAAAAAAAACGCCCTCCCTCACTGAATTTTTGGGGAAATTTTGATGGTAAACCAGGATGTTTTTTTAAGTAGCCTTACCTTGGAGGACCGAAGCTGTTAGATTTAGTTCAGCGAGTGTGAGCAACTGTTCTTGAACGAAACAGAAAATAAATCAAGGCCAAACAGAAAATGTTCCGATTTCTCATCAAATTATCAGCGCCGACATTTCAAAATAGCTGCCTGTATTTACTTGTTTTTATATATTTTTTCAATGTAGAAAGTCTATGATTTTTATCGCACTGCTCCGTGAGATGTTCACTCCCTGAAGGAAAAGCAAAGGCCCACCGCATTACATTCTCAAGACTTTCTAATGAGAAACCGGAAATTTATTTTATTTGGCCTAATAGTCAAACGACAAAAAATAGAAAAACAATAAAACTCCAAAACACAACTTTGTTAATACTTTAAAAACTGGTAAACGACTCAAACTATTGTAATTGCAACTGTTGCCAAAGAACTGACTAGAAAGTTCTTATATCAATGTAATCTTCGAAATAAAGTAAATATTTACGTGACAATCACAAGTACCAACGTCCAACTATCATCAAGCGCCGGATATTCTAATCCACTTCTTCTTAAGTTTACAGGAAAACAAGTAAGTAATATCGATGTTTTCCATTGATAAACAGAAATTGGGACTCGACATTATTCTTGTTATGAAACCTGTAAAAATGTTCTGAAGCTTGATAATTAACTCAAAATTCTCATCATAAAAAAAACTAAGTTTAGATTTTTTTTGAGTCTAATACAATCTACAATAATTATTTTTCGACCCTTGTTGGCTGAACGGCTGCAGTTGTTTTTTTTTTGTTTTGTTTTCCTTGCGCATTTATTGTTATGTAAATTGTTTCCTGTATCTGTTGGCAAGTCATAAGTCATCTATCTATATTTATACTAGTGAAGTGGAATATCTAAATATTTTCAGGAAGGATATAGATAAGCACAGCGAGACACAATGGGCAGTTATTTTCTTGAGCCGCCGGTAATATTAAAAAACGCTCGGTTAAGTTTGATAAATTTGTTATCACAAATTTCCTGTTATGCATAACAGCTAACCACGATTTTCTGTTTATAGCCTATGAGCATGAATGCTAACGCCAAATGTTATGCTCGTATATGAAAAGTTAGTCATAAAGTACCAGGCAATATAATTCACAATTAAATGATCATTGAAAACAAAGTACTCGGTTCTATGCCCTGAGCTCGAATTTTAAACTCACGAATTGTTAAGAAGATATTAATAGCTAGAAAAAAGTTTCGCTGGCACAACAAGATATCAAAGAAGAATTTTTGGCAACTCTTACCATTCGCTTCCTTGTGTTCACAGCAAAACCTTTTGTCAATAAACAGCAACCAACTAGCATCTTGTAATTACCTGAAGTGGATGCCGATAATCAGTGGCTACCCCAGCTCATACAACCTGGTGTAAATATAATCTTTTCAACGAAAGAACGTCTTTTCAGTCTCTGTGATGATGAGAACTAACTCGCACTTGTTTCCACATATAAGAATCACGTGTGCTCGAGCCAACCAGTAAAATACAAGCTTTTAATGACGTACTTAGTTTCACTGACTAACTTTTACATCGTGAATTTCTTGCTACTTTAATTTCGACGTAAACAGGATGTTACCATTGGCGCTAAGTATCCCCACTGAGGCCGGTCAGGTTGTCTGATTCCGCTCATACAATCCATTTTTGGCTTGACAAAGATCCAATGCAACATATATTATATGAATCACACAGGACACGATTTATACACAAAAGTAACCTGTGTTGTCAGTTGAGCAATACTAAGCCCAATACACTGGATAAATTTAGCCACAATAAAATCTGAACCCAAAAATCATCGAACTAAATCGCACGTGTTCCTCTAAAGGCTAGTCTAACGAGCAACTTTTATGTGAAAACTTTCGTGTAGATGGTACAGCAAATATTTGTCAACATTTCAAAGTTTAGATTTATTTTGATCGCGTTCAGTGTCCATTAGCGGACTGGGGATTCATTTCCTAAATATTTGTTACATTTTATGTGACGAATCATCTACACGAACAATTTTAAGTATTTAACAATTTTTATTTATCACATAAAAGCTGGCGTGTTAGCTCTTATGTGACAAATATATATTGTATTTGTCACATCAAAATTGGTCATTTTTTCGCGTCCACACGAGCAAATAAAAATTGTCACCTGAAAAATGTCACATAAAAGTTGCGGTGTACGGTGTAGACAAGGTTTAAGAGTAATTGCGAGACACGCGACAGTACTAGTGGCATTCCCCACAATATCAATAACAATGAACGCTAAATAACGACTACATTCTCTATGCCTTTATTGTACATGTAAATTGTCTCAAACAGTGGCAAATTCAAGATTAGCACAATGCTTCCTATCCGCTACAAATTGCGAAATTGTCTTTTTTATTTATTTATTTATTTATTTTATTATTTATTTATTATATTCGTCACTCATACACAAATCAGAATGATACTAAAAATAATATAAACACAATGGATTATCTGTTTTTGACATGAAAGTGAGTCAAAGTGGCTACCCAGACGACCAGAGTGAGTTCTTCTCCGTTAACTATGAAGACAATTACTACCAAGAGTGCATATATATTATTAGAATGTGATACCCGCAGGTATCATAGTTATTTTTAAAACACTAGAAGCATTACGTAAGCTATTACATCACTTTACTTGTATGATTGGAATGTAAACAGCATATTGTTTCGGTAATATCGACAACAAACGTGACTGAACTTCACAGTTTTCGACCCATTTGTTAGTATTTATTCAATAGTATATGGAATAATCTCGGAGCTTTTAATATAGTTTGGCAGAAAGATCCAGCTCCATTTCTCACATAGCCGAATTTACTTCCTTGGGCAAGAATCCAAAACAATTTCTTTAGCAAGGGGAATCCCCACGTTTTGCTGCCGAAACCCGGCCGGCCGCCACGCAGCAGCAGAAAAATTTCATCAAAACATTTTCTTGTAGTAAAGGGAACAAAAATGAATTCGTAGGAAAGATTATCGGCGAAAACCATCTGAAAGATTAAGCAGTAGTTTACTACCTACAATTCAGCACTGCAAAAGCTCGTTGTTTGCCTCTGTCTATACGACAAAATAATACAAATTTCTTGAAACGGAAACTAATTTGACCGCATTATAAACACCCGAGAATCAAACATAAATCGGTGGATATGATTATTTTATCAAGATGCGTAGTAACAAAACCTTGATTTTCGCTTTCCCAAATAATTCAAAATTTCTGGAAACTGCAATTTTTAATATCGTATCAATGTTTCAACAGCTGCAAAATGATTTCGTATTTCATTACCTACCTCAGTATGTAAAAAGTTGCTAAGCAAGTAACTCGGCGCGTTTGTGTCTCCTTTAGTAGCTTTCGTCGATCGCCCGAGGTATCCGTAGCTACTTAGGATCTAAATATACTGTTTTGGAACGAGATGAACTGAAACAAATAATCAAACGACAGAGATTAAATAAGAAAAGCCAGCGACACGTCACCGACACTACTTTGTAAACTGTTAAATGAGTCATACCTCTATATATTACAGCTGTTGTTGTGCACCTTGCTTCACAATAAAATTGTTAATGGGTACTCTCTACGTGTTGGAAAATCATCAAACCATGTCGCACGCAGGTCGTTTTACTTCACGTCACTGACTTTACTTTGTCAACTAATAAATAATTAGTCTATATATATTACAAAGGCATTCTCAACTAAAATCAGTTTTTCTCATTTAAAAAATTCCGCACAAAACCTTGATTTTCTTGATCTATTAGAATTCAGGTCACAAATAGACTTGATTTCTGCGGAATTTTTTTACATGGTTTAAAAATGCAGTATTTATGAGGAAATTTTTATTGCATGACTAAAATTGCAAGTATTTTGCAGAACCACCAAAGCATTCTGCTGAAAATACACTTATCACACATATTCAAAATTCCTCAGTGTTGGATCAGACGAGATCCAACTTGGGAGTTTGGCCTGAACTCATGGTGCGGAATCTACAATGCAGAATCTGCATAATTTCTGTGGTGCAGAATGTGCATTATTACAAAGTGTGGAATCTGTAGAAATTCCGCAGTGCGGAATCTGCAGAAATTCTGCAGTGCAGAATCTGCAGAAATTCCGCAGTGCGGAATCTGCAGAAATTCCACAGTGCGGATTCTGCACAAATTCCGCAGTGCGGAATCTGCACAAATTCAGCAGTGCAGAATCTGCACAAATTAAAGCCGAGTTTTTTCTACGTTGTCGTTCAGTTTACGTATCAGAAATAAAATCGTGCAAAGAAGAAAATTTTGCATGCGGGAAGTAATTTTTGCGATATGACAAATTTTTAAGTTTTTCGGGACAAACGTTTGCGGATTGCTATAAACTACTGAATTTCTGACAGGAATTTACTTCTGGCGTTTGACGAATTTTCTTTCAACAGGCAATACAGAGAAATTTGGCAAAATTATATCTACCACCTTCGGTGCAATTATAAAATGTTTTCTTCGCCCAACAACAAATATTTGTCGCGCGTAAATTATTAACTGTTGACCTATGTTTCAACAAGTACTACACTGTAGTATAATTTCCTTGAAAATTAAAAATCGGAAAAAAAATCGCCGCTAAGAAAGTTGAAGATAGAGTTTATACATATACTTACGCCCGGTTTCCATATAATTGCTCCCGTCGCGTCCAAAATTATTCTGTGACAGTAGCGATTATATAGAAACCTAAGCATTCGTGATAGTAGAGACGAGAGCGAGAGTAGCGAATATATGGAAACCTAAGCGTGCGAGACAGTAGTGACGGGAACGTAACGACAGTAACGATTGCAATCGCTGGAATCGCTCATGTTCTATCTCGGCGATTGTAGTGATTGGAGTTTCGCGACGGGAGCGATATATAGAAACCCGGAGTTCGAATCTAATTGCGACAGTAGCGATTGAATGCATCCCAGAAATCACTGCACCGCGTGCTAGCTGTTCCACATGTCTTTTGAAAAAATGGCGTCATAATCAGCTTCTACTGTGAGTGCAGGGATTTTTTTGTAAGAAGTGTAGAAATATCCTTGTCTCTACAACAAATTTTATAAAGAATAAAAAGACAAATACGTAAAAATCAACTGTTGGAGAAAGATCGGAGAAACTTTTTCGCCTTCTCCAGAAGAAGCAGAAAAAAAAATTCAAGAATTTGAGGACGACGTATGGTTGACACCTCAAAAATCCAAAAAAGTACCGTCAGGATCGGGAAGGGATGCCATTCCAGACCTTTCAAAAGATTTCCAAAACCTTGAATGGCTTCAGCCACACACACATAAGTTTTCGTAGAACATCAGGTAATTTCCCAAAACAAGGTTTGGAAGAAGATGACGGTGGCGACATAGAGCAGATCGACGTTGATCGTGATTCTCCGGCTGAGCCTTCAATAGATTCTGCAGAGAGCCTCGACCCAGAGAATCAGGACGAAGAGACGCCCAGGGAAGAACAGAGCATCTCGGAAAGTTTCAAAGTTCCCAACAATGGCAAAAGACCGTGGAACTCGCATAGTAAAAAAGCCACAAAGACAAAGGAGCAAATTTGTCCAGTTGAGGAAGCCTTGCTAAACTCCGCTAATTCCCTGGCTGAACACGTAAAACAGGCAGCAGTTAAAAGGAAAAAAGACGAGCCAGATGTAGAATGTGACGACAGTCTATATTGCAAAAGCTTTATCCCTAGATTGCGCAGGCTTGACCAAAGGTCAAGAGCAGCATATGGTATTTCGTTTAGTAACCTCACACTGTTACACAACCTAGTTCCAAAATCATATCTTGACTTAAACCTTCTATACAATCATACCTCCAACCTCGTTATTTTATACAGTGACCCATGTCTTTCTGCGCAATGAGAGTAATTTGGTTACAACCGCAGAATAGCCTGGTCTACATAATTATGAAACACTGCAAGTGAAGCTGTTAAATAAAATCATTTGGAAAAATACAAGATTCAGATTCAAATTAGCCTGCAAAAAGCTCAAAGCAGGTTAAAATACTTACATATAGTGATCTACTTAGAATAAATAATGAAAGAATTTTAATAGACATAAAATTACATGTTTGCAGTACTGTAAATATAATCAACTATTAAATTAAATAACTGAGAGCAACTTTATTATGGATTATGAAATGAAGCTTCAACAATTACATATGGGTCTGGAATGTTTATTTGAAATTGCAATATATAAATTGTTCTGCTTGGAATATTCTTGGGATTTCAAAAAGGTTCAGGTTTTGAAGATTCCAAACAAAATCGCCATGCATGGGCTGTTTGCCAAATCATCAGATTCACTGGAAAAATTTTGCTTGTCGCACGCGAGTCAAAACAACTTTGTCTACAGTGTAAGTTTCAAATTGAAAAGAAGATAACGTTCCTATAATTGACTGGTGGTATCATGCCAAAACACGTGGCGAAAAGAGGTGGAGGCTGAGGTGACGCCGGGCGGAAGGGTACAACTGCAGTAGACTAGTACTGGGGATCTGATCTTGAAGATTCAGGTTAATTGGCGAAAAGTGGTCAGCAATGCGTCTCCCATCTCCGTACGACCACGGATCGAATCTTGGCCTCCGCACATGGACTGGGATTTGCTGATCTTAACTCTGACTCCGAGGGTTTTTCCCCGGGTACTCCGGTTATTCTGCCTCTGCAAAATCGACTTTCACGCCAAGATCTGAGCTGGCGAGAGAACATTAACCTCTGGCTAGGAAGAATGGGCAACCAGTCTCTTCGAAACTCACGTTAGATAAAGTATCTTTATTTGTTACTAATGCTAAAAAAGTCGCGTACGATAGAAAGGAACAGTTGGTGGTCTTACTGCATTGTCCATATCAGAAATTATATTTTAAAAAAAGGTGATGGAAGCTAATAAAAAACCAAAAAGCGCGTGAAAACCTGTTCACTAGTTAACCGCGCAAGGTTGGATAAAGGCTTAAAGCGATTGGCGGGCGCAAACTTATCTTCCTTCCTTTGAAAGACGATCTACCCAAACTCTTACCCGGTCGCGCGCGGCTAACTAGTGCCCAGGTACCATAAGTTTTTTTTAAACTGATATCTACAAAATTTTATATAATAACCCAAGCTATTCTCCCATTTTGATTGGTTCTCGCCTATGATCTATTAGAGGACAGACGCACGCTT
>JAOCPT020120568.1:0-14143 GCA_026546935.2 Palythoa grandiflora | reverse complement strand
CTTACAACGCCGCTCTCGGCCCAGGCTTTCCTCGGTTTCGACGTTCTAGAAATCACCGCGTCCTGTATCTTAAAGTCACTAATGTGCACTAATACGCAGACTGTCTATACCGGAGGTATAGAGTGTCTGCGACGCAGGCTAGTCACGTTCAGTCTTTTCGGTACGATGTTTCTTGATTACTTTGTAGGTCTTTCCGTCGTTAATAAGAGATTGAACTTTGTTGTCAAAGTCGCTTCTATCCATGATAACAGTGAAATTTCCTTTGTCTGCTGGAATGACGAGGAGGGTTTTATCTAGACTTAGATTCTCAAGGGCCTTGTATGATCCCACTTTCAGAAAAATTAGATGCCGGTGGCTTGGCTTGTCTGAGAATCCCTGAAATTTAAGAGCGAATTTCGATGTTTTCTTCGTTGGTTAAACTTGTGATTCAATGTTGTCAACTATTTCTAAGTTTTTGGTGTCATTTAGTTGTTTACTTGAAATGTTGAGGACCCATTTTTCTTGTTTGGTTGAATGAGAGTAGTGTTTCTTAACAAAGTCGTTTTTAAGGTACTGTAGCTTCTTTATGTGAACAAGTCTCTTGCTAGTGTTTTCTCGACGCATTTGTGATTAACAATCAACTTTCAGATCTATTAATCCTACGGGATCAAGTTTGGAGTGAAGATTTTTCAGCAGCTTCTCTTGTGTGGCCGTAAAGTTTTGAATAGCCTTGTCGCATTTATGGACTTGGAGCTTGAGAAACTATCTGCTAAATTTCTATGTCAACTTCCGGTGTGCGAACCGGAGGCTTAACTTAAGATTAGATGGTAAAGCACCCAAAACTTTGCAGCGATGGTTGAAATGCAAGTAACAACGTTGGCGTGCAGTTTTAAGCATTGATTTGTTAATCATTGTAGCGTCTCGCAGATTTTCTCGATCATACTTCTGTAAAATGTACTGAAAATCCGTTTGCAACTGGGTTTTTGCATTATAATTAAAACTCTTTTATAAATGTAAAAGTTATCGTTTCTCCTGTTAAAAGTAATGTTTGTATATCTTTCTCTATATGCTGCGAAGTCAACTTTTATAAAGTTTAGGCGCATCGTACAATGCCCAAAATAAGACCCAAAAAGTTTTTTTTTAAAAAAAACAAGCTTTATTTACCTCCAAAATCGTGCATAAATAGTAATCGAAAATGATCGTTTGTTTAAAAAACACCCAAGTGTTTAACATTAAATCTTTTTTGTTAACATTTTCTAAGGAATATTGTTTGTAATGGATCTGTTAAGATCCCTGCTACTTACTCGAGTGATTTTTATGGTTTTGAACGCGTCGAGACTATTCATTTTGTTCATGTCCAGTTTGTCAAAATGTTAAAAAGGACCTAAATTTAGGGAAAAAGGTCATTTTCAAGTAACAAATTTAAGATTAAAGTGGCACTACGATCAAATTTTAGTATTCCTTTTTTGAGATTTGGTTTGAAAGAACTTTGGTAGTGAATCAATTTTCTTTTTTCCGTCTTCAAAAATGTTATTTCTTTTCAGAGATAGTTCAGTTTAAAAATTAACTGTGTTACAGAGTTTCATGTGAACTCTGAAACACATGCATTTGACAATAGCCTTCCAAAATCATTTTTCATTAACATAGCCATGCATATTCCAATACCAAATTGCAGACCTGTTGATCTGTACAGGTCGTTGGTCGCTAATCGCCATAATGCCACTGCTAACGGGGATTGATTGTCGCAGTCTTGTGTCCTGCTTCACAATGTCCGGACAAACCAAGCGTACAATATGATCGAACGTATATCTCGATATTCTAATATTTTCCCTCCACCACTATTCAACAAAAGCGCTATTTGAAAGGTTCTCGAACCATAACTGATTCCTCGGCCACGATCATGCACGTATAGTAGCCCTTGTTTTTTACGTGCAGCTATTTCAAGTAAAATCATTGGCCTTCGCTTTAACTTTTTTAAATGCTGCAATAGCAATAGATGCTGCAACCTAAACGACTCTGATTGTTGCTCGAGAAAAAGAAAATAAAAATCAACGATCACTAATATTACGACTTCTTTTCTTCCTAGGACCATGTTTTTTTTTTAATTTCTCGCCTATTCGAATTACCGTCCAAATGTTGACACTGTAAACACCATGGAATTTACCATGGTCTAATAACTCGACTGCATTAAACTGATACCTCGGTAAACTTTCAAGTGTAAACACAACATAAGTATTGACTGTTCTGAAAAATTAACGCTGCCACGTGGTTGCTATGGCAACACCTTGAATTAGATTTGAAAGTAAAAATCACTTAGAAATTTTCCACTCACCATATTGATTTTAAAAATGGTTAAATTGTGAAAAAAAAATAGTACTTACAGTCTTTGCACAATACGCTTGTAGTTCAAAAACACTTCAGTAACTGCTACTTCCTGCCATAATGTTTCAGAGTGTTTAGCAACCAGTACTGGTCGCTGTATTCCCAAGATGATTTTATACTGATCCTCTGTGACGAGTTTTACCATTTTACCTTGTTAATATATTTATCGTTAAAATTTCGAATCGTTTTTGAACCTCTAGAATTTTTAATACACATCCCTACCATCTGTCCACGACAGTGTTTTTTTTTAATCCTCGACAGACTTCAACTTTCTAATAAATGACACTTGGAACAACAGCACACCGTGCCATAACACAGATCATGTAACACCTTGTTGACACCAGAGTAACGCAGAAACATCGAGCACTTGTTAAAAACCAGGAAAAACACATCTTGCCCATTTGCGTAATAAAACCGCAGTATTAAAGAAACAATCTACTCACAGCCGCCGAAAATTGAAAATTTCAGTCTTGTATGTGAGTCATCTGTGGCTCGGCAGTTCTTCACTAATGAATTTTATATACAGATTCAACTTTTCCCTAACGTCAATGGAAAGTTTTATAAATTTATACATCCAATTTTTGTGGAGTAATTATCTCAAACGGAATCATTTTAGGTGATATTCTCTTCAAAGACTTCCGACCAAACACAGCCAAGACAAAACTGAACTTAATTTTAAGCAACTACGTAGATGGTAGCGTTCAACATGAAAATCGCACTTATGTGATTGGTTGAAATTATTTATATCGGGGGTTTTTCATTGAACCATTTTACCACAAAATGACATATTATATCACTTCACTGATATTGCTTCTTACATTGACATGTTTTTTTTTTCTCTGCGGCTTTACCACATTGGATATCTACCCTAAATATGATAGACGATGTTTACAGAACTTCGATCTTAAAACTTAGAAAATCTTACCTATATTCTGTCTGTACTTTGAAATTAAAGTCGATAAATCTAGTTCAACAACTTATTTCTTGTAGGTATTTCCAGGAAATACAGACAAAGACACTGAAGAAAAGGAATTACTACAAGGTGCTCAAGGGAAACTAATACAAATTAGACCTACTACGCAGAATAACTATTGGCCCTCCGTTAGAATGGAGGTTTATGGCATCATACAAGGTAAGTACTACTTGGTGTTAAGTAAAGGTAACAATGTTTAAACCTACTCAGTAGAGCTCTTGTTAAGAACGTTGGTTAATGGTAAATTATACAAGATAATTATACATGCAAAATAATAGAAAATAGAAACCCTTAAGCTGCTCTTAATTTGAGTTGGGCCTACTAGTCCAGTCAATTTGTGATTTGACCTACCACTAATTGCAGAAGAAAGTTTCTTTCGAAAGATAGACCAGACAGCTGCTCTAAATGACATACTAAAAGTCATGAGAAATTCTTACACGGGAAAGCTTTCAAAATTAATTTAACTAATACTAGTACAAGCGCTCTCATGCGACATGAAAACGACGCTGTTTGTTTATAGGTCCCTTCATGTTTATTTCTACTGAATTTCGATATATATTTTTTTAGAATAATACCAAATACTGGTTTTATGATTTATAAAGAAATTCAGCAGTACAATTTACCTATCTTGATGAACGTAACTTTCGGCATGCAATATATAGAAAATTTTATATTCAGTTGACCTGATGATGTTGCCGGGATGGCTACGAAACGTTGTCTTTTACAGTTAGCTTTTTTAATAATTTACTTATACAGTTAATTACAGTTGAAGAAGTGCACTGTGCAGACCAAACATATTGTTATTTAGGTCATTCATCACTATATAACACTAGACAAAGAGGCACAAACTGGACCCAATTTCCTACTATTGTAAAAAGAAAGTCAGTAGATATTTACATTATCCTCGATGAGGTAATTATATTAGATATAAAATTTAACATGCCAACTGGTGCCGGTTGCAAGTTCATCATTACAGGAATTACCTGACCGTTTTTCATGTTCCATCCCTACTCTTTCCCTCTCCGTTGAAGGACTTGGGCGTACACACGGAGACTCTGGAAATTTGCTGGTCAAAGCTAACGATTGCGGTGTGGACGTTGTGTTTCTGGGCATGTTGTGATAGGAATTTCAGGTTGGAGTAGGTGCATGTATTGTCGTGTTTATGTCTATCATAGGGAGGAACACAACAGAGGATTTCCCTGGGTGGTCACCTTAAAGAACTAATTGTATCGTACCGCCCCAACCTGTTCGCGTCACGCTGTCGAACAACAACGACATGCCCCACAGATGACCGATGAACGGCAACATTTTTGCTATACCTCTGAATAACCTCATTATATGAGAAACAAGTCGTCCTCTCTTTCTGCGCAAACGTCGAGTTTCGTTTTTATGGTAGTCACGGGACAAGCTTCTTTCTGTCGTTTCTTCTCCTCACTGAAGTCTACTTTTGCTCTACAGTAGAGACAATCACTGTCGACTGTAAAGGACTTCTCAACAGTTCGCACCAGTAAACTGCGGTGCGCGAGAGGCTGTTCATATTGTTCTTTTTGTGCGCGCTTTAAGTTCTGCGAGAGACAGTATGCACGACGACACTTTCAATATTATTAGCTCGCTTTACGCTAACAAGATGGTTTTCTTCGCTATCCTTTACCGATCGTTAACACTTCTGGAGAGGGCCTTTTTGCACTGCTTGTTGCATATTACGCAAACATAATATCCATGATGTAGGCGGGAAACATTTTCAGCCACGCCTTGGCCGCAGCAAACATTATTGCAAGAAACGTTTTCATTATCGACATCACAGAATTGTATACCCGGTAGAAAATTTTATCAGTGTGGCATATAATTTTTTTGATAAAAAAATAAGAAATATGCACGTAGTATTATAAATCGGTGTTTGTTGTGTCTGCGTCGGGACAAAATTTTGACACATGAAATGCATTTTCTTTCACTTATGTGACCTCTTTGAACTGTTTGCATACAAATTTTCTGATAATTAATTATAAGGTGCTATTTCAGTTCTACTGAGTCTGGACGGCTGCACTGCAACATGAAAATTATTTTACGAGAAAGACTATCAACATTACTGAAATTTCCAAGATTACAACAATTATAACTTGGCTGGAAGCTAGCTAATGTGTATAAATTTCAATGTATTTGGGGTGTTAACGCCCGTCTCGAGAAACCTTGTGTAAACAAAATATTCAGGCTTACCTGCCTATGACTATATTTTCGCTACTTTTGTGCCTGTAATCATCAAACTGCACAAGTTTTTACCACGTTTCTGGTATTCTTGCTTGTGACTATGTAAAATTTAAGGTAACATGTAAATACAAAACCGAGAATTCAAGTTCAACACATTAATGTTTAACACATTAATGCATTGTTACATAAGATGCTGAGTTTAAAATCCAAGGACGTTCGGGAAAAAGAATGAACTAACTCCAGTTCTTTATATTGCAGCTGCAATCAGACGCTCGTGCGACCGCGGGAAAAGTAAAGTTGACATTCGTCACGACAACTGCATAACTCGGGCAACAAACCACTGTTTACCGTAGTTTCGCTAACATTATTTTTGAGTTCGGAACCAATGAAATAATCTGTTGACTTCAAAATCATAGAAATGATTAACATGTTCGAACTGATAAGAGAGAAATTTAATTGAAGTTTGGTGCAAGCAACATAAAACGTTAAATAGCTCAGTATAGATCAAATACCAGTATTCAACTGCAAAAATAAATGTAATATGCTGCTTAGGAAACATTTTTAAACAATGTTTTTAACAATTAAACATATTTTAATTTGTAAGGATAAAGTCAAAATATACTCTTCCTAAAGGTGCGCTTTGCATAGCCTCGTTTTTATAAAGGTATGTTTGCTTGCTAACGTTACACAAAAACTCCCAAATTTCAGTTCTTTCCCCAACTAGGATTTTTTAGGACATTTGATATGTTTTAGAGGACGACCTTTTGAGCCTAAAACGGTTGAGAAACTTGCTTTTGCAATTAGTGGCAGATTGACTTTAGTTTTTTTTTTCATAGATTGACTGGACCGTACTGTCGGCATCTAGTTTTATGCGTCGGGAAGTAAGCCAAAATGCTTTGCTACCATCAATATGCCAATCTTCATCATTCTACTCAGAAATAAGTTTTCAAATGTCAGCTTTTTCCCAATGAATTTTTACACAACGAGATATATATTTCTGTCACTGTTGAGCAGATGTACATCATCCATTTCGTTTAGGTTTTAGTTTTAACAAAAACTATATTCAACTTGAGGCAAAAGTTCTGTTTGTAAGGGAGATGTGTACCCTGCCTAATGGTTATTTTGGTATTGAGAGTGAGGATTTTCTTTGAAAATAACCCAATACTGAATATAAATATAATTATTTTGGTAGAGTCGTTATAATAACATACAAACTTATACAAATTGTTCTGAAAGGAGCTATCAGTACAAAAACAGTCTTTACTCTGCTTATATAAGTCATATTAGAATTTCTTAAAAGTGATTTTATGGCCCGTTGTCGTATGAACTGATCTTTGGGGAGTAATTCCTATAACGAGTGCGCGTCTTCCCAATACTTTGATGTTTTCCACAGCTTGTCAACACTCTCTGGGAGTGGAGGACGAATCTATATCAAATTCCAGTTTATCAGCCAGGTCCGGTACCGCTACTGACGGACGGTTGTACGGAGCCTCATCCTGGTGCGCCTCGTCATCAAGTGACTATCTCCAGGTAGACCTTGGTGGAGTCAAGACGGTGACTGGTGTAGCTACACAGGGAAACCCTGACGGTTCTAAATATGTGACGTCATATTCTATTAGTTACAGTACAGATGGATCCTCATGGAAGGAGTATAAAGACAGCGCTAACAGCAGAATGGTAGGCAGTTGTCTGTTGACGATTCAACTTTTATTGCTTCAGCCATCTTGAAATGAGCACATTCTTTCTACTTATTGTTTAGATTTTGTCTGTTATTTTACTTTTTTCTTCTATTTAGTGATGTGTTTTGTTTTATTTTACCTTAAACAGACATTTTCTAACATTAAAAGGGGAAAGTTAGAGGTCAACTGGATTCCAACCCCACTAACCACGGCGTACATCCGGGTGTTTCCTTTGGCGCCAGTAGGAGGCTACTGTTTAAGGCTGGATGTATATGGATGTGATGGTGGTAGGTGGAATTTACGAAGTAATATGTTATGCGATGTGATGCGATGTTATACAATGTAGTACGTTCACTTCGACATCGGTGACATAAATCTGAGTTTATAACCCTTACTGGATTCTAGCCCCCCACCTGAATACTAGTGCAAAGGGGTTACAGTCACTCAGTCACTAAGGTGAAAAAGTCTGGCTGTTTCAGTAACAGTTAAGACATCCGTTTCACCGTAAACGGAGCTTTAAATAAATACAAGTGTAAAAGTGTACTAACAATCTTGCCAACAACCGAACGCGAGACTCTTGGATATAAGTTGTCCACCAAAATGACAACAGTTAAAAAGCTATTACGCCAACCTAATCCAAGCAAGCGCTCTCATGTAGGACATATAAACATAACCTTAGCTGGGGGTAGATGTACTTCCTATCATGAAATGTGCAACAGGAATTCGTGTTTTGAATTTTAGCAGCTTCTTTTGTGATTTTTTCTTATTTTTCATTTTAGTTGTTGCAAAGCCTTCAGTTTCAATGGCAGATCTGTTTCTCTCATCCTTTCGTTCTTCGGCGGATCTCGATTGTAGCATCACTGGACAGCCTCGTCCCGAGGTAAAATGGCAACACAAGGAAAACAGTATTTCCTCTTCTGAGACACAGTCCAGTGGGGTCATAACATCAACTCATACAGTGACGTACACAAACCCTGCATCAATTCTGTCTGATCACGTGTGCCATCGTGTCAATGTTTCAACGCGTCACGTGACCTGTACCAGTTCCCCGTATGCGTGTAAAGCAAGATATACAGGGGGAGAGTTTGCTGGAAAGTCGGCTGTGGTAGTTGTTAACTTAAGTAAGTAACATAAATAGTAATTTTAGTTTATGTGATCACGTGTGGCATTTTTTAATGTTTCGTCAACACTTCACATGACCCATAACCCTTCAGTCACACAGTGTCGTACACAAATAATGTTCCCTCATTTTCGTATGATGCCATCGTGCTAATGTTTGAACACGTCACGTGACCAACACCAGTTCAATTAACTTTATGTGTGTGAATCCTATTCAGCTGTGGTAGTTGTTAACCATGCAGTGTAAATAAGATAAATGATAACTCATAAAGTATGCTTAAGAAACTCTTTTTTCTAATATTTTCTGTAAGACCAGTTAAAGTGACCCATCATTTTAAGACATGACCGATTGTAAATGGAATAACGTATTACTAGACGGTAAATTTATAATGATAAACTTAACAAGAACGTGGTCCCGAGTCACACAATTGTTTTTGTTTTGGCAAAGAACACTGGTTAAGAGCCCGGCAGTCCACGTAAGAATCGACCACTCGATTCGGGTCAAAATTTCGATTTCCTCCATTGAATAAGGTTGATATGCAATAAAAGAAAATTCATTTCTTTTTTTCTGTCTCTTTATTTCGCTGAGATATGGCCACGACGAGAGTACGTACTAAAACTCACAAAATTACGTTTTCAGCACCTTGAATTTAGGTCACCCTTTCAGTCGCTCTCACGAAGGCTTTTCCAAAGCTATTCATCTAAGCTTTTTGTAAACTTTAGGTAATTGTAAAAGCGAGAAAATCGGATTTTTTTTTTGTTTTTTATTGAAAAAATAAAGTGTTAGCAGGTAGGGCTGGAGGCGTTATTGAAGTAAGGCGTTATTTAGGTCAACAAAGTAAAGCGTTTCTCAAAATTCTGACAAAGCCTGAAATTAACCTGCATATTTTTGAACGTAGGTAAGTATCTGAATAGCGAATAAAATTTGTGGTCATCTAAGAATCCTTGCGACTACAAATCGTGAAATATTGCTAAATTTTATGATATTCTTCAACCTACTACAACGTTCAAAGAAAGGTTGACAGCCAGTTTTGCGTACTTTTATTGGCTAAAAATGACTGCAATTTTCTATAAATAAATATAAAAAATGTTTGGCTTTAACAATCAAGAATCGCCGACACGGTTTTGATCGACACACTTTCAAGACGTTAAAAAGTGACAAGTGTTAGCAGAAGTTAAGAACTGAGTTCGTATTAATTTTTTAAAGACAAAAATTGGATAAAAGTTGAGCTCCAGTTTGTTCTTGCGATAACGAATATATTAATACAATTTCATATTCATGTAGAGAATTTCATAGTCTTTCCAGTGGTATATGGGTTTATAGGTCTGTGATAAATATCAAGCGAGATATCGATATCGTATGAACACTAAAAACACCGCCCAAAGTAATCTTAACGTAACCTTAACCTTGACGTTGAGACTTGAAACTACGCATCATTTTATCATACTCTTAGCTCATTACTTAAGGTAGGTGTGGTCACGTAACCTCCAACTGTAAAAGGCCTATTCTTCTTTACAAAATCAGTAATATCCAGTTAGCGTTCGTTGCTGTGCACATTTCGGTAAATCTTTTTAACGAGCAGCAATAGATTCAGTGTGCGGTACAGGTTAAGCTATTCCAGGAAAAAAAAGAACAGCTGACTTTAAGAATCGTTTCAATTGGAAAAGTGTTTCATTAAACGCCGACACATACTGGAGCTATCAGCTGAGCTAAGTGTCACTTGTGAAAGTTGTTAAAACCAAATTTTCTCAGTGTGCAGCAACATTATGAGCACCTCTCGTCATGCGTGCTATCGGTGCAGAATATTCAACATGTTGAATAATTTTTTGCACTAGTGAACATTTCCTCCAAGTGTGCACCTCAGGAAATGGCACCTTTAAAACTTTGCTGTTAAACAAAACTCGTCATACTATGAAGAGATTCTGTTTTTTCTTTCCTTTCTGCGACGAAGACGGAGACGTGTAAGAGCCGCTAGTCAAAAGCTGTGGATTAAGCCTTGGATTTCACGCCGCCAAACATAAGAAACATGTGCGAATATTGTTCGGGAACTGAATTACGAGGATCCCGAAAAATTCAGACAATACCATCGGTTGTACAGGAAATATTAATCACCATGAAATGAAGAAATGTTCACTCGTGATCTAAGTATTGAACATGTTGAATATTCTGCGCCTGTGGAACGCGTGACGAAAAATTTCAACTTTATATCGCCCCACACTGAGGAAATTTGTTTACGCCAACTTTCACGAGTTAGGATCATTAATATTATGAACTTTTAAAACTAGCAACAGTACCACCGTTTTCCAAAGTTATCACCCTTTAAATTGATTTCAGCCAATCACAGGCCAGATTACTGTGGTGGTTCTTCACGATCTCTCGACATGATTTCAGACGATATCGCAGGCAGATTGATTTCTTTGTTGACAGTCTTGGAAACTGCAACTCATTGTAAAACGCCCTTTGATTGTGTGCTATTGTTGAAAGGTATCCCAGAATGCTAAAAGAAAAACCCGGAAACTAATGCAATCATTCAAACGATTCCCCCCAAAACGTATCTTATGAAGCTAAGGCTCAAAGGCGGGAAAACTTGACGCACATTCACACTATACCGGATAGGTTTAGTGTTGATACGATAGCTCGTCCGAGCCAGGGATGATGAACACTTAATTGTAATTTTTTTTCTCGATACGGAAAAATGTTAGGCCTCGTTCGGTCTTGACCTACGGTCCGGCTAAAGTTTAAACTTGGCTCGGACAAACTCGATCACCCTTGTATTTTTTTAATCGAGTAAAGAATGCGCACGTTTACAGATAAGTATCACCGAGGTCCAATATCCATCGTAGTGTTAGAAATAACTGTTCTTTGTATTTGAATAAATACAGTGACTCCTGGTGCTGTGACAGGTTTAAAAGTTAAAGATTCAAGTGATAGCTCAATAACAGTAAAATGGGACACTCCTCACGCCGGAGACATGTCCATCACTAAATATAGAGTGGAGTACAGTAAAGATATATCTGGCGCCACCAAAAAGACCGAAACAGGAACTGGTGATAATCACGTGATAACCAGCCTCAAACCTTACACAAAATATGCCATCAGAGTTGTTGTCGTAAGTGCTGTGGGTGAAGGATTGTGGAGTGCGCCTATTAAACATACAACAGATGAAGCAGGTAGGTGGTCTTCGGGTTTCTTTTTATTGGTTGTCGTTAATATTCTTTGAGCGGCTGTTTTCTTCATTCATTCTTATTTGGTGTACTACAATTTACTTGTAAATTAGAACACACAGAAAATGTACATACCTCAGGTCTAGAGGTATGTACATGACAGGTTTAACCTATGTTTCGTGAAAAACTTTATTTATTGTAGAACTTCTGTTTTATGGAGAACATACATACAAAATGTTTAGAAATTTTAAGGACGGTCTCTTAGAATTATCTGAGTTTCTTAGTTTTAGTTTAAATACAATATCTCAATTAGCTAATTAGTTTTTTTTATTAATGTCCAACCTCAAATATTTCAGCCCCAAGCAAGCCAGAGAGTTTGGTTATAGAAGCCGATGCCAGTCGTCCACGTGTAACGATCAGCTGGGAAGCTCCGAATACTCCAAATGGTATTATTGACCGGTACACGGTATATTATCGATACCTACCAGATGGGAACTTGTCTACCGTTAATCCAAGTGTGGGAGCAATGAATGTTACAGTAAATATCATAGGGGGAATGAAATATCGGTTTCAAGTCAGTGCCTTTACTGTTGCAGAAGGACTAAAAGCAGAAGTTGAGGAGAAGTTACCTGAATATGGTTAGTTAGTTTTAGGTTTCACTTTATGTAGGGGACGCAAACCTTGTTTTCTTCTGTGTGCTCTACAGGAGGTGAAAACCCAATATGTGGTTTATGCCTTTATTACGTCATCAGGTTTAGTCATCGCATTCGGATGCCCAGTTTACACTTGCGAGATAAAATCAGCCTAACATAAGCATTACATAACGTTAGGACAAACAAAACTAGCTTCGTGGCTGGCGCAGTGGTAAGATCTCTGTCTTCCAACCACAAGGTCCCAGTTTCAAATCCCAAAGTTGATTCACCCTTTTATCAGTATAATGAGTACCTGCTTCAGCTGGGGGCTAACCTGCAACGGATTCGTGTCTTGTCCAGGGGGGAGTCAATGAATATGAATCTGCTAAACTTTACAGAAATCGGATTAACACCGACTCCAATTGGCCACTCAATTAACCAATCAATCACTTAGGCTCGCAGCAGGATTCAGAATTAGCTAAGATAAAATAAAATAGATGTTGTGAATAAACGTGGAAAATTATAATCATGAATTAAACACAAGCGTAAGAACAATACATTCTGTCCATTCTGTTTATTTTATGCTTCTGTAATTGTTACTGTACTTTACGGACAGAGTTCACAGATACATAAAAATAAGCAAACCAAGACCCTTGTGTTAATTGTATGCTTTATTCTATTTCACATCTGTTGTATTTTAGCGGAGCTCCCGCGGAGCACCATTCCGTAGAAGAAATGTTAGAGTATATCCATCAAGTTTAATTTGGATTGTTTCAACGCTCAGCTGGTATCTTATTGTACTAACAACTGCTAAACGCTGTCTACCTTATACTAATCTTGATATACGAGTGCGAGCTTAGCCGAGAGAATCTAAAAGAAAAGTCATTAATTAAAGGAAATTCATTAAATAAGAAATAGTCTCTCAAAGCAATACATTTTCTTATTTATCTTTTGTTGATCACACTCAACATGGGCGAGTTCCTGATTTTTTTTTTTTTTTGCCTAAGTTGAAAAAATCTTGAAAACCTCTTGAAATCATCGAATTTTGTGAATTTCTGAAAGTGTACGAACCCTGGTTTTAACAGTTTATCCTTCTTGAAATAAAAATATTGTCCTCTTAATACGTAACTTGACATTTTCATCATATTCTCGCAATGTTATTTCCTGTTTTAATAAAATTTAACGGAACTGTATGTAACAAAATTGTTTCCTAACTTTGCTTTATTCCAACTATTTAGCGCCGGATGCCCCTCCAGGTGGGTTCAAGTTTGTGCACTACAACGCCACCACTTACAACTGTTCCTGGCACCCTCCCCCACGGGAAAGGAGTCATGGCATTATTACTGGGTACACTGTGAAGTACACCAGCCAGCCCACTGTCAGAAGAAAAAGATCGCAGAAGGAGCCAGAGAAAGTTAATACTACGAAAACACACACCATGCTTTTTGATTTGAGGCTATGTAAGAGATTTAAGATTTCAGTAAGTGCTTGGACAAGAATTGGACCTGGGCCGTTTAGTAAGGAACTTTCTCTCGAAAATGGTAAGTACAAGGATTTCCTTAGAAAGAATTCGAAATTGCTAACGATGTTGAGTACTCAGAAAAAGACGAACCCACGACCCTCTCATTACCTACAGACTCGCACGGAAAGCTGAGTCACAGACTGGAATTGAAAACATGAGCCTCTGATTACCGGTCAGATGCTCTACCCACCGAGCCTCAGAGACTCACATTTGAGTCACTAGTTACGTTCTTGTAAATTGTCTACTATTTCTGAACATACCTCTAGCATCTGGTCGCTCGATATGTCCGAATCTACGACACTCTGATTTCCGGTCACATGCTCTATATCGCTGTATGATTCTATTCTTGTGTTAAGTGAGGAGATGCGAGACCTATGTAAAATTTGGTAATAGACAATTTGCAAGAAGTTAAGTAGTGGTTCGACTCTTCGTGTTAGCCCAGGGACGCCGGAGTCTTGGGGACTAGGGGGGACTAAAGCTTCCCCCC
>JAOCPT020119807.1:0-14144 GCA_026546935.2 Palythoa grandiflora | reverse complement strand
ATGGTTAATTACCATGACAACCAATAGTTTTTGTTCAGAGTTAACCCTGGGTTAAGTTATTCGGGGATTTGAGGAACCGGTCCCAGATGGAAAGCTTAAATCTTTAACACTCGGTTGAGCCGAGGTTTGAACTCGGAAAGTGGAACCTTGTGGTTGGAAGGCTGAGATCTTACCTCTGCGCCAACCACGCCACCGTCGCAGTGGGGGAGGGGGGAGGGGGGAAGGCATTCGGGCCCCTATGTGATATTTCTTTGTCCTGTGCGTAAAAGGGAAATGGAGGACGAAATCCATTTCCTTTTAGTTTGTAACAGCTATAAAAGCATAAGGCAAAATTTCTATCAAAATATAAAATCATTCGGGTAGGTAAACCTCCTTGAATTAGAAAAGGCTGTATTTAAAAGCCTGACGAGTTCGACTAATGAAATAGCCCCAAAAGATGCAAAATTCATAAATGAATGTAACAAAGTGCGAAATACTCTAACATAGACCTTCCGCTTTATTTCAATAACGTATTTCCTAATCAGAAATTAATATTGAACTTTTCTGGCACTATTCCGATGTACCAAAGCAGTATAATGAGCCATTAAAATGTTGTGTTGTCATTTTCTTTTGTATCGTTTGAACGGTTTATTCAAATGAGCTGAAATTTTCTGACTTTTCATAAAATTTTATTAAAAATCATTTGGCATCAAGTTTGGATCGATACAGTGTCACCCGTTGCCAGGTAACATCAATTTCAGATGCCATATAAGAGTTTCTTCAGTGAAAATAAAAAAATGTCGTTATTTTTATATCATTTGTAACTTTAGGTGGACGGAAGCATCCCGAATAAAGGTTATAACTGTCAAATTATAATATTTAAAATAACTTCGGAACATTAATTTGAAAAAGAAAGATTTTGCCTCAACACTGAAAAACTGTTGACTGAACGATAAAAACAATGTCATTATGACGTCATAACTAATATAGTTCTAAATACTAATATAAAGTAGAGTTTGTCCAGGGGGCACACATAAGGGAATTAGGGAGGATTGGGGGGGGGGGAGAAGCAATACTCCCTCCCACCCCCAAAGTTCTGCAGCGCCAAAAAGCCCGTGTAAGATAGTGTTAAGGAAGGCAAGGAATTAATAGCATCACGCAGTCACGTAACGAAGTCCCTATTAATTTTAATGAATAAACAGAAAATATTGCGTCCAGCGTAAGGTCGCGTGGTATAACTTCATTCAGGCATGCATACGTATCTGTCTTAGAATGATCCTCTCATAACATCTGATCAAGAACAACACTTAATTATCACTCACTTGTTAACATAACCACAATTGCTCAAACACACACGTGGAAAAGAGTAAACAGCGCAATTAGAGGTCATTGTACTGAACCGTAAAATTAATTTACCGAGGAACACAAGACGATAAAAGTGCACTTCTCAATTAACGCATATGAAGGAGTAATTAATTTACTACTAAGCACATGGAAGAGAAGGTATAACGCTCAATTAGCACAAGCGTTAGTTGCTGGATTGAAAAACAAACTTGAAAATTAAACTGCGGAGTGACAACACTGTGTATGTGATGTTAATATTGAAGTATGACTTCGGTCCCACCTCGTTGAGCTGCGTCACGGCTTTTCAATCCCTGGCTACAAGCAGGGTGATTAGTATACAGTATTTACTTATTCAAATATGTAAACAAGAATGTTGGACTGACAGGAAATAAGTGTTTCTTTGCGTAGCTTCAATGAGGGTATCAGATGAAGAAGTATGGAACCAAGAATTGCGGATTACCCAAAATGTATTTCTATCAAGAAAAATATACAACGAGGGAAGTAATACACATAACGCGCGCTATAGAAGTGTAACCTCCATAAACATAAATGACAAAATAATTTTAGTAGACACAGCGTGAGCAAAAGTAAGCCACTGAACGACCACACGGATAGAGTTAGTTATCACTAATTTACAGCCAAACACACTTGAGTTGCTCAGTCACTCATTTATTCCACGTGACTGCTTTATTGGTTACCATCATGGAAGATGTAAGTAACTCTATACACGTGACTGCTGTTGTTGGTTTAAAACAAACACACGTGACTGGAAATTTCGAATTAAATATGCATACGAGATGAGGTGATGATAGCAATTATTAGTCTATCAGCAGCCAACCCGGCGTTTAATTAGCGGATAAATGGTTAAAAGGTCAGCGGTTTTCGCATGAACCATTACAATGCAGTGTTACGCTTCTCATATAACGAAATCAAAACAAACTTCTTACCTTTATCTTCTCAACCTCAGCTGTTGCCTCAGTTACAGTGAGGGACTTTTCGTGAAAGTGAACACATTTCTCCATCAGAGATCCGATTTCTTGAGTTTGTTCATCGAAGTGTTTGTAACAGTCTTTCAGTTCTTTCTCGTACTTTTTTTCTTTGTGAAGTTTTTCAAGATTTTCCATCACTTCTGCTATTTCGTTACATTTGCCCATAACTTCTGCGCCTAGTGAAGCATTACGAAATACTTTTCCGTACGTTTTGTATTCATCTAATTTTGTAATAACTGATCGAAACTCCTGAACGCGCTCAGTTATCTGTTCATCGTCGGCAGCAGTAAGTAAATATTCATCAGCTAACTTTCTTCCTTCTGACAGTGCCACATCTGATCCTTTCAGCCACCCTTTCAGAGTTTGCTGTTCGGCAACAAGTCTTTTTAGAGCTTTGAATCGCTCGCAAAAGACATCGCTAAGTTCTTTTTTCAATGCCTGAAGTTCTTTCATCCTTGCTGTAAGAAGTTCTTTTCTGTTTTGTTTGCAGTCATTACAGAAATTTGTAAATTGTTTGTATAAAACCGTAAAACCTTTGTCTTCCTCTTCAAGCACGGGTTGAAGATTTCTGCACAACGCCAGCTCGTCTTCTGTCACGGATAGTTCGGCTTCTTCAATCACCGACTGCAAAGAAGGCTCACGAATATCAAGCAAATGACTTTGATAAATGCGTTTTGTGTCTTCAAAGTCTTTAAGAAGCGTTTCAAGTAACTCAAGTTCTGATATCTCCGCAGTAACATTTTCATAAATGTTTTGGCGCTCCTCTGACAAACGATGAATATTACCCTGCAAATCATCTGAAATTTCTTTAGCTGCATCTTTTAGAGTTTCTAAGCTTTTGGAAGTGGTTAACAATATCTCGTCCACCGTTGCAATTGTTTCAAGCTGAGACCTCAAAGTATTTAACTGCTCACTGATCCGTTTTGGTTCTGCAACCGATATTTCGCGATCAACGAGAACCATTTCAATCTTGCTCAACTTTTCATTGCACGTTTTCACACTTTCGAAAACTTTATTCCTCTGAGAAATCTCCCTTTGTAGCCTTTTTTCCCTTACTCTAAGTTTCTCTCGTTCGCAGTCAAGGGAACGCAACAGAGACTTCAATTCGTCTATCAAATGCTTCTTGTTTGGACTATCGCTCAAACCTGTTGTTCTCTCCATAAGACATTCAGCAATAGCAATCCTGGTGTCAAGCAACTCGCACTGTCTTTGAACTTCTAATAGCTTTTCATCAGCAGTTCCTGTTGCCGATGCCGAAAAGCTTTTGAGCCAATCACTGATTGCAGTTAGTTCAGAACTAAGAGCATCGATCTTCTTTTTCTCTTCCTCAAAACCGTTAAATGTACTCAAGGCAACTCGCTTTGCTTCGTCTAATCGTTTCTGCAGTGTATCAAGTTTACTCTTGGTGTCGGACGTTTCATCCCCCAAAACCGATTGCACTAGCTTTTTGCATTTCTCTGCTAACTGGTCAAATTTGGCTTCATATTGTTCAACTTTTGAACAAAGTTCTTTGGCCGACCGAATATTATCTTCTATTCTAACCGAGCTTCTTTCCGATAGAACTGTTACAGCAGATTTAATCTCATTAACCTCATTAAAGCTCTCTTCGAACTCCAGATCAAGTTCTTTTCTAATTTCAGCTTCCTCACGAAGGTCTTTTAACCTAAGTGAGATCCTAGACTTAAGGTCCTCCCATTTCTGGCACAGTTGTGCAGTGAGTATTTTGGGTGATTCATCATTACACCATTTCTGCTCCACCATCCTGCAACTGATTTCTTTTAACGATTCCATTCGAACATCCCGAGACGCCATATCTTGAAGAAGCCTCGTAAGTTGTCCTGTCTGCTCGTCGAGGGTTTCAAATGAATAGTTTGTTTCTTTGGGGAGAGCAGCTTCGTAAATCGTTATTAGAGAGGAACAGTGAGACATTTCGCGATCGAATGCAGAAATATCAGTGACAAGTTTCTCTACCACTTCTAGTTTTGAGTTTATGTCGTAGGTAGTATCCTCGTAGTCTTGTTGAATCTTAGTCAGAGACTTTTTAATCTCTGATTTTGAAGTTTCTTCCATTTTTCCCAAAATCGTTTCTCCCCTTTGCATCAACGTTTTCATATCCGATTCCCTTGAAGTAAGGTTAGCTTTTGCGTTTTGAAGGTTGCTAAAAAGAGAATTGGCTACTGACAGTTGAAATGAAATAGAAACGTCGACTTCAGATTCTTTCTTATATTGGTCGATAAAATCTGAAAATTTAGTCATTTGTTCCTGAAACTCTGCAAACTCTGTCTCATACAACTCCATCTCGTTGTTTCTGTCTTTTACATTGCAACACACACTTTTCCATTCATTTTTTACCTTGTTTAGACTCTCTGTTACAGCCGGTCGTAATTCAGCTGAATGTAACAGCAAAACATCGCATGCCTCATTAAGACTTTCAATAAGTGTTTGCTGTGCTTTAATTTTAAAAACGAACTCTTTTAGTTGTCTGATCTCAGCATGCACTTCGTCCAGGGTTGCAGGAAATAGTCTCTCTTGCAAAGTGAGGTGTTCAAAATTATGAAGCATGTTATTACACTCCAATAATCTCTTGTCGTAAACATGTTTGTCCTTGATGAAAGCTTTAATCTGACTTTCATTCGTGCGTATGCTTTCTTTAAGTTCATCCCATGATTTTTCAAGTAAAGCAAGCTGGTCTTTAAGGGTTGATCTTTCAGTGTCACTGGTTATATTCAAAAGCATTTTATCGGCCAAAATGGCTTGCACTTGAGCGGTTAAGTTTTCCATTTCGGTACGCAGATTCTCTAATTTAGTCAATCTTTCGAGAGCAAGGGACTCCTCATAAAACCAAACTGTTTCGCTGTCAACAAAATTCTGCGCATCAGTGATCCACTGGACTGTTCGCTCTAATTTTTCTTTTTGTTTACTTGCTTCAATAACTTTCTTTTCCATTTCTGTTAATTTGTGATGAACAGTATCCAGTTTTTGCGCAATACTTTTTAAAGTATCCTCGAAGACCTCGGCCAGTTTGGATCCTTTGAGACTAATTTGAAATTTCAGGAAATCCTCTTTTTTGAACAATAACACCGTTTCCATATCTTTTACATCCTTCAGTTTTTCTTCAAGCTTCGCACTTTGATTGGAAGAAAGGATAACCTGTACTTCTTTTTCCTTTGTTTCATACCAAGTTTGATACTCCTCAAGTTGTTTCTCAAAGTCAAGTCGTTCAGCATAAAGATTTTGTAAAGTTGTGATTTTGGGTGTTATTGTGCTGAGGAGACCCCCCAAGCTATCCTGGACATTATCAAGCTCGATTTCAATAGACTGTTTTACAGCTGGCGAAATCTTTGCCATTTTTTCACCAACATTAGTGTTGGCATCTCTGATGTTTTCGATTTTAGTTCTTACTTCAACTTCAAGGTCTTTTAGCACCAAAAGCTTTTCCTCAAGGAGTTCCTTTTTCTCTATACCGGGTAAGGGTTCACCAAATGCATCTCTTTGATCTAACAGCCAATTTTTGCATAATGTTAAAACAAGGTAAATGTCTTTGATGGCAGCAACACTGTCCTCCACTTCTTCCAACTTTGATGAGGCAAATTGTTGAACTTGTACAACTTTTGACTCTATACAGGAAAGATCGTTGTCTCGCTTTTCACGGTAGCTCGATTGCAAATAACATGGACTTTGTTTGATTTTTTCCTGAAGTAGCTTCACAAAGTCTTCGTAAGATGAACATTCTGTATAAACATTTCTTAACGATTCCATTCTGTCTTCCATTTCACAGAGTTCTGAAACTGATTCCGTCGTTGACGAGATTTCTTTGTCTGCATTATTCAGCCAGCTCAAGGCATCCTGAATACCTTGTTCAATTTCTTGCTCTTCAACAAAAGAACGTTCTAGATCGGCAATACCCTGACTCTGACTTGTGTGTAAAGAGTCCCAATTCTTCATTACTTCATCAAATTCCTTCTCAGCTGCTTCTTTTACAGGTTCATTGTTGATACTTGACAGATCATTCTTCTTCTCTTGTAACTGAAAAATATGTTCCCAAACAGATTCCAACGCTTCCATTTTCTGTTTCTTTTCCTGAATATGTTTTTCTATATCCAAACTTGTATTAAATTGAATTGGTTCATCGGGTAATGATACTTCCAATTTCTTCACCAAACATTTACAATTTTCCAGTTCTTCTTCAAAGCACTGAATTACCGCAGTCTGATCCTCATAGAGTTGCACTTTGTCTTCAGTTAGGGCAATCAATTCAGCATAATCATTTTGTATCATTTTTGTTTTCACATCAATGGCTTCTTTTTCACAACTGTTCAAGTTCTCGGTGAGGTTTTCGGCTGCTGCACAAGTTTCTCCTATGTCCTTCTCACGTGCAACTAGCTTAGACTGAATCAGTTTAATTTTTTCCAGTGTCTCAACTGGCAATGCTTTGTTGGAGGCGGTGACTGTCTCTTTAACAAGCTCCTTTTGGGTGTCAATCCAGGATCTGAGGTTTGCCTCCAATTTCTGATACTGTAAACTACCAAACTGGATTTGCTTTATTTCCGCAAGTCGCAAAGTTGCTATATCGCGAATATCCTGGGTCTTACTTTCCAGAGCAGCTATGCGGATCTTCATGATAGGCTCTTCGATTTCAGATAAGCGTTGAAGCTCATCACCTCCCTTTTCACGGATGCTTGTCAAAGAAGAGTCCTTTTCTTCAAGTTCTGACAAAATCTCCTCGAGTTTAACTTTCGATTCATCTAATGATGACAAACTTAACGTACCTGAAGAAATATTTAACACCTCTTCTTGAATTCTTCCAAGCTGATGACCGCATTCTGCCATTTCACTTTCACACTCTGTTAGTGTGTCTATCTTCCTTTGTAGAGTGTTAGCTCTTCCCCGCGTCTCCTCTTGCGCTTCCTCCCATTTTGTTTCTAAAATTTTGACTTCTTCTGAAAGTGCCTCCCTTTCAAAAGGCTTAAGTTTTGGAAAAGTCTCGACGCTCTTTTGAAGAACAATTGCGAGGGGATTTTCAGAAGATGCCATAACAGAGTCTAAGTCCGCGACTTGTTGAAGTTGCTCTTCAACTGGCAACGTAAGGGCAACAGCAAGATTGTCTGCCTTTTGTAGCATCTCTCTGCAAACCTGAAGATATTCCTCGACCTCTTTCTTTCCTGCAATAGTACCTTCAAGTCTTTCAATTGCATTCGTAGCACGTTCTTTCAGTAGTGGAAGCTTCATATTTATATCACCTAACTTTGATTCTAAATTAGACTTTTCAGGACCTTCTACCGTTGCAGCTATGGAGTAACCTTCGTTTAGAATGGAACTTAAACTGGTCTCCATTGTTTCCATTTCAGAAACCAACACTTTTAATTGCTCCAGATCCGTCTCTGAAGGTTCAAGGTTTTCCTCTGATAATAAATCAATTACTTGTTTTTCTTTCTTAAGCAATGCTTTTTCAAGGGCTTGCAGACCATCAATGAACGATATAAGTTTTGTTAAATCATTTTGAAGCCTATTCTGTTTGATTTCTAAATGTTCTAGCATGTTTTGCCACTCTGTTCGCACTTCTGTCATCTGTGCCTCAACTTTATCTCTCATCACCTTGCTTTCCTTCTCCCATTCAAATACAAGGGCTTCACCCTTTCGTAGTAAATCATCCATCCGAGGTTTAACATTCGAAACTTCCTCTCTAAGGCTCGTGCAATCCTGCAGAGCCTTTTCCACAATATTCAAATCAATAGAATTAATATCTTCGGACACTTGGCTCTTCACCTTCTCAAGCCAAACCTTAAACGGGGCAATTTCTGCATCAAACTTTGATTGTTTTTTCTCCAGATCACTACCCTGTCTTCCACATCGTCTTCTGCGTCCACGAGCTTTAACCTTCAGAGTGGTCCACTTATCTTTCAATTCTCCCAGAAGTGGTTTTAAATGAACCAGTTGCTCTTCGTTCAATTTTTCTGTGAGTATTTCACCACGCTTGATTACCGATTCTACACGCTTAAAATTAGACTCCACCTCCTGCAAACCATCTGATTCTCGCTCAAGGCACTTAGTCTCTATGTTCTTTACCAACTCAAGGCATGCTCTTAACTCGTCACTGTACTTTTGGACATCACTATGTTTTCTTATTTGAGGAAATTTTTCACTCAGCTGTATTTCTGTAGACACTACTGCTTCTTCAGAAGAAACTAGAACTGTTTCGACTTCTGCCAGGCTTTTTTGATCAGGAACCTCTTCAGAAATTTTTACTTTTGGCGTTAATTGTGTACAGTTATACTTCACTTCTTCCACACTTCCACCAAGATACTGCATTAACTCTTTCTCCTTATTTGTCGCTTGTTCCTTTAAATTTTGCCATTCTTTATCCATCCGTATTACCTGGTCATGGACAGCTTGTTTTTGTTCAGTCGAGAGTTTTTCCACTAACTCATTTCCCATTTTTATAACAGAATTAATTTTATGTTCATGTTCGACAATTCCTTGACAAAGTTCCTCATGTTTTATAAGTTCTTCTTTGACAGCAGAAAGATCCTTACTGCTAAAACTGTCAACTGCAACGGCTTCCCCAGCTTCTTGCATCCATAGCACGCATTTTTCAAGTTCCTCGTAGTATTCAGCTTGCTGTGAGATGCATTGTTCCAAGTGATTACCATGTTCGTCTGCAAGCTGCTGGATTCTGTTCCACTGTATGGCCAAGGACTGCAGTTGGTCAGTCATCTCGTTTTTCTGATCTTCTGTTAGGCCAGCTCCAGAGATTCGCCGTTCCAATATACTATCTACACGAAGGCGCTGTTGTTCTAACTCCTCGCACAGCTGCTCCTGTCTTAAAATCTCATCCATTTGTTTCTCTTCTGAAACAGAAAACATGTCAGTCTTTAAAACTGCCTCCGCTTCTTTTAGCCACCCGCTTATATCAGTTATTTCATCCATAAAAGCTTTCTTTTTGAGCAATGCTTCCTGGATCTTTTCTGCTGCTATTGCTTGATATGTTTGCACGTCAGCAGCTTGCTCCCCAAGGACTTGCAATTGTTCCCATGCTACACGCAGCCGTTGCAATCGTTCTTCTATGCGATGTCTATCGTGTTCTGGTACCCATGTTGAAATATTTTGCCCTGTGGTTACGACGTCCTCAAACGTAGACATAAGGTCTTTCGCCTTTCCGTCTTCATATTGACACATTTTCTGTGTAATCTCTTCCAATCCTAACATACATGATGCACAGTTTTTATCAAACATCTCCAACTGATTCACACAGTTAAACAGCTTGTCCTTCTTGTCATTAGCAACTTTGTTAGCTTTCTTCCAGTGCTCTCCGAGTTTTCTCATTTTGTCAAGAGTTTCCCTTCTCTTCGTTGGCATCTTCTGAATGAGTTTTTTTCCTTTTTCACTCAGCCTTTTCACAAACTCCTTTTGCGTTTGAAGTTCGGCCATAAGAGACTAGCAAAGAAAATTGTTTTTTTAAGGTGTATACGACACAAACAATTTTTAAATTACTTTCTTTCATTGATGTGCATTAAAAAGAAAACCAATTCAAGAATGAAAAAAAAAACAGATTTTTTTATTATTTTTAGTGGCCAAAAGAAAGCTAAATTTCATAATAATAATGTCCCGAGATGGGTTGAGATTGAGTCCTGATTTCCAAAGTTTGAATTTAGGTAGCTTTCTTTTAATGTGTTTTGACAATATTTGACTCGTCATTTGCCCGCAAGATCTGCCAGACAATTTTGAAGTCAAAATCTTGGGTGTTTCTTTGAAAAAAAGGGATTTAAAGAAGTTTCTGGAGCAATAAACTTTCATTCCCTTTTTCTACCAAAATAAATGGGAAAAAAAACTCAGGAAAAAACATTTATCATATACACTTGAAATGATGGATAAAGGAAAACTGAGTAGAAAGAGCTTGGGTATCAGATTGAAAGAATAATGGATGTTATAAGAGTTTATTGTACTGTAGTACGTCCTATGAAAATCTTGGGATTGTTTGGCTATAACTTAGAACTTTAAATTACTTCACATGAAGTCTCTAATTAAGGAGACTAATCAACTTAATCTAGGATTCAATTAAATACAATACAATCCCATAAAGGTGCTCCAGTCGAAACTTATCAACACATTTTTACATCTGATTCAGTATTATCAGTTTTAAGGGGCTTCGCGAGACCCCTAAAAGTCTCTTACAATTTTCAGTCTAAAAATATCAGAGACGCCCGAAAGACCAAAACTTTGGGTTTGTCTTCCTTTTCACTTTTTTGAAAATTGCTGTTGGTTTTTTGAAGGCCCTCTTTATTTGAAAAGACGACACCTCCTCTGAACAACCCTGGTCAAGTCTCAGGGCACAAATAACAAATAACTTAATTATTTGCATTAGCAATGATAAGTCAGGAGTAACCAGTTTAGAATTGAGAAACAAATAAGCAGAATACTACAGAAATTTTACTTACAAAAATGTCGTGTTTGAAACGTAAGCAACATAGTACATCTTTAAAATATGACGTATAATTTTGAAGCTTCAAAATTCCTATGAAAGCAATATTTTGATGTCTCAAGTCAAAACGTTTGAGTTAGGAATCGAATTCATGACCCTCTGATTATCAGTCACATCTTCTACCCACTGAGCTACAGGAACTCTTGTGGAAAATGGATTAATTATTGGTTTTTATATGAACACCGCGTATATATCATGCTAAGCGCTTGGAAGTTCCAAAAATTTAATTTAGTATACATCATTTATCATTTCATCAAAGTATAGAAATATTGTTCCATCTATAAGAGTCAATTTAAATGACCCATTGCCCACGTGAGTTGCTGTAGCTCAGGACACCTACCTGGTGTTCCATTTCTAAGAACCAATTTAAATCACCCATTCCCCAGGTGAGTTCCTGTATCTCTGTGACTATAGCATCTGACCGGTAATCAGGGGGAATGGTTTGACTCCCAACGCAAACGTTTCCCTCCTGAGAAAAAGATACTTGAGAAATCGGAGCATATGTATCACAGCACATCTTTTTTGAAACTAAGCAAATATTAATTTTGTTAGCAGAATATGCCAACACGCATGAAAATTTTGACTTGTCAATAGACCTTTGTCACAGTTTCGCCATCTTCGATTGAAAACTTTAGCTTCCTTGCTTGCCCATTTTTCAGCAGAATCCGAAACAATTTTTGGTAGACATTTCAACGATTTTAAGCAAGACGGGTCGGCATTCTCTTAATGGTACCATCCTTTCTCTGTCATTATCACTCAGCCTCGTTTTCAGTCCAAGATGGTGGAAGCGTGACAAACGTCAATTCTCAAAATGTTGATTACAAACAATTTAGAAATGCGGAACAGGTTAAAACCATATATGGAGAACGGCATTCCAAATAACCATAGGGATTGTTACAAACCTGGCAAAGGGCGAGATGTTCTTTCATCTCTTGGAGATTGCCGCTGACCTGAAGCTCTGCAACTGAGGTGTCTACTTCACAAAGGACGTGCATACAACTCTCCAGTTGGGTTTCAAAGTCTTGCTGATCGACCATGTGCCTATCAAATGTAAATGAGTTAGTTAAGATATTCTCATTGAAATTAACCATAATAATAATAATAATAAATATGAATTTATAAAGCGCAAATTATCATGAAAATGTCAGAAGGAACCATTTGGGTTATAAGTGAATGGTAAAGAATCGTAAATAAAGAAAGAAATACACTTTTTTTACACATTGAGGTTAAATATCCTTGTGAAAAAGCCGTGAAGAAATACCATATCAGTGAAGCAGTATATTACATGGTTGATTGCTTCAATACGTTTAAAAACATGGCTTTTCAAAAAGCACTTTACATACCATATTTTAATCTTCTTTATAAAATAGCATATAGCTAGCTGATAGTTTTTAAATTTTAATTGTTAAGCGCACGGAACCTAGTAGAAATAGCGCAAAACAAAACATCTTTTATTTTTATTATTATTATTGTTGTTGTTGTTCTTCTTATTATTATTATCGAAATTGTTGTTGTTATTGTTATTGTTATTATCATACCTGACGAGCTTTTCCTGTTTGGACACCATTTTACGGACGACTGATGCCTGGAGATCCTGCAAGCTTTTTAACTGAGACTTAAGAAATTCTTTGTCGTCTTCAGCTGCTTTTTCCACAAGGTTGAGTCCCTTAGACTGTATTTTATCAAGTTGTGGCTGCTGATCTTCTAGTTCGTCGCAAAGAGACTGTGTATTGACACGTATCAATAAAAATCAATAAACCTTAGTCAAATCCAAGCGATTAAGAAATGCTCCAAGTAAGAACTATGGTACCTCTCATGGTTCTACGGATTTCGCTATTCCCACACCAGAATGTTTAGATTTTCTTACTGAGAATACATCAACCTGTGTACAACATGGTTTCGAAGTAAAATGCAATGAAACTATACTTTAAAGCAATGTTTCTTTTGTGAGCTATAATAATTTATCCCATCATATGACTCCAAAACAAAAGACAAGAAAACCTTTTGATTTTCGATGTTCCCCACGTGGAATTTTTCTTAAATTTAAAAACAAAAATGTTTCAACTAGAAGAGAATGAATAAGTGAACTAGATAGGAAGAAATTAGCTTACTTGTGAAGATATGGACGATTTTCAACGATTAGTCAATGAGATTAACGGTTTGACAATATCGCAATTAGAACTTTTCTGCATTCCATTGCCGTTGACCTGCCTAGTTCTTACTCGGACTATTACTTAAATGTAGAGATTTTATGTGGGAATCTATTGCCAGTGAGGTAGAAAAACAGCCCCATAGTTCTTTAGTATTTGGCTCAGCTCATGAAAAGTTTAACGTACCTTTACAGAAATAGAAAGTCTATAACGATGAAATTATTGCTATTATTGATATTTGAGACAAGATAAAAGATACTATGTTACGTCAAACATAAATACGAGCATACCTTAACAGCTGCAAGTTGGTTCTCTAAGACTTTAAGTTCTGTCGTACCAATTATCTCTGCATCAAGAGTTATCTCAGCATTTCTTAACTCTGTCAGTCTGTCGTCCATGTCTTTCATGTAATCATTCCATTCAGTGATTTCACCCTCAACCAAATGACTCTTTCCTTCAATCCTGGATTTAATATTGGCCCAACGATCTTGCAAGTCTTTTACTCTACCTTCAACTAGACGCTTGCCTTCCTCGCTGCAATTCTCTTTAAGTTTCAAGCTTTTCTTTTCCAATTCTGTAAGCTGATCGAAACGACCTTCAAAACTACTGGACAAAGCCTAATGTTAAAAATAGGAAAGAGCATGTCAGACTCTGATTGGCAACCAGTGGCCGATGACTGATCATAACATAAATGCTCACAAGTTTAACATATGCATACCAATGGTAACTTGCAGCCACTATATTAGACACTATGGCCATGTGGGGAACGAACATTACCCCTTATATCGACCCTTTAGTATAATATCCTTTAATAAAGTGAGCCTAAGTGTTAGCAGCCTTAGACAGATATTTTGGCTCTGCTGGGCCTCGTCAGCACGGTTGTTAACAAACAGGCTCAGTGTCCTAAGGAAAACATAAAGTAAAGTGCAAACATAATGCTTGTGGGACGTGGCTGAGAACGATAAATTCACAACACTCAGGCTCACTTTATTTAGATGAAAGGGGGTAACGTCCGCTACATATGTGGCCATAGTGCCAAATATAGTGGCTGCTAACATTCAAGCTCACTCTATTTAAAGCTAGATATCAGGGTTAATGCCCGCTACTCATGTGGCCATAGTTCCCAATATAGTGGCTACTAACACACGGGCTCACTCTGTTTAACTCTAGAAGACATGAGGGGTGGGGATCATTTTGACCCCC
>JAOCPT020119077.1:0-14146 GCA_026546935.2 Palythoa grandiflora | reverse complement strand
TTAGGTGACAATGACCTAAGGGAAGTCACGCATGCGCATCACGATTGGGTCCATGGGGAACGTACCAGACCGACGTTTGGGGAGAAGGCCCGGGGAGGAGGGGGGACTGACTGCGACGTATCTAGGGGGAGGGGGAATCGTGTCTTCAGTCTGACGTTTCTCGATGAACAAACCGAAATGCGTGACTTCCCCAAACCAGGCTGAGTCTGTGGTTAATGGTTATTGAAGTTTCTGGCAGTCTACGCGAAACTATGCCCTTGAACTTGAATTAAGGGGAGGCGGGGGTGTGGATATATTAAACTTGCAATGTGCATCACTAATCAGCCAGGAAAATAGACGCAGCAATCCTACTTCCGAGGAGGTAAATTAGAGGGAAATTTGAAGCGAATATTTGTTGAAAATATTGAAAAATTTCGTTGGAAATTATCCTGCCTAAATTCGCCTGATTTTACCTCAAAATTCGCCCTATATCAAATAATTTTAATGCAATCAAATTTTGAAATACTTTAGGGCGAACTTAGGAACAAAACACAGGAAAATTTAGTAAAAATTTACTGTAATTTCGCCCAATTTCGAGCGATTTTAGAGCAATTTTTCACCAAATACTTAACAAATTTTCAGCCAATTTTCACCAGCGTTTTGCCAAAAATTTTCAATAAATTTTTCACCCGATTTTTATCAAAATTTGGCCAATTTTCATCAACGGTTTCAGCAACATCCCTTTCAGCAAAGTTTAAGTTTCACTAAATTTTCACAAAAAATTTGGCAAAAATTTTGATTACAGAATTTTTGCCGAATTTCCACTCTTCATCAAATTTTTTTAGCCAAGTTTTTTTTCACCGGACTTACCAAAATTTTGACAAATTTTTAATTTTTTACAACAATTTTTTATAAAATTTGACCAGTATCACTAACCATTTTCTCCAAATTTTCAAAATTGCAAAATTATGATAAATATACGGCAAATTTAGAATAAATTCGCCCTAGTCAGTGTTCGTCCTATTTTAAGCAACGAGTTAAGAGTGAATATGAAATTTCAAAACTAATTTCCACTTGAAAGCAGAATTGCCAGAAACTTTAATCACTGATGAATTTCGTCCCCTAAACTTTAATTTTGTTTACAGTCTGCAAATTAGGGCCAATTTAGGGCCAATTTTTCTGTAATATTATGGTAAAACTGTCGTAAATTCACCCTATTTGAATTTCACCCTAATTTAGAGCGTCAAGTTATTCTTGTAATACGCAATCTATTTTACAGACGGAATAAACGGTTTTTAAAAACCGAATTAGCAGTTACCCCGGATTAAATTTTTAATCCATTTTTTTGTTTCCAACTTGTAATTTTTTAATTAGCAATTTTTTTTACTTGAATAATCTAAACAGAATGTTTTAGAAACCGCGAATCTTTCATTAAAGAAGAAATTGTTGCTTGAATAGACCATTGCATTTCACAGTTCCCAAAAAGGTAACGGCTAGTCTGAAACCTGAGGCTAAAGGTGAGCTGGTATAGAAAAAAGAGAAGTAGATCTAATTATTTCTACTTCTCTAAAGCCGCTGTTACACGTTGAAACTTTTGTGTGCAACGACGATGCGAAACAAGTTTTAGCAGGCATTGCATCGTGTAACATAGTAGGCCCGTTTCAAACGCCGTGCTACAGTCGCGCTAAGCTCACCTGAACTTAGAAAATTCGACTTTGGCACGATTTTAGCACAGCGTTTGAAACCAGGTCGTGCCGGCCATAGTCGTGTAGCACGACTGACTAACCCCGTGCTACACGACTTAACCTCGGATTGGTTTCAGACGCCGTGCTAAACTCGAGCCAGAGGAATTTAATAAATTATATATAAATTTATTGTTCCTCCTTCTTCTTGCAGCTATTACTTGGCGCAAAAAAATAATCATTGTCCTGTCCGCCATTTTGCACGAAAGGCAAAGTTCGACTGTAGCTCGATGTCTAAAACCAAGTCGAACCAATGTCGTGCCACATTCGAGCCAGGGTGGAGCTAGCTTAGTGCGACTGTAGCACGGCGTTTGAAACAGGCCTAACTGAATCATTATGAAAAGTAGAACTGAATTTTACTTTCGGCAAACAATATCTGCAACTTGTCTCGCAATCCAACAATTTTAGCCATTTCGCAGTGTATCTGCAATAGTCGCAGTTCGCCTGACATGTTGCACAAAAATCTGACTTGTATAACATTGCTTTTAGAGAAAGCGTTATTGACATAACTGAATGACAAAGACCGACAAACCTGCAGCAGCTGAGTGTATAGTAGAGAAAGAGAATGGCGCTCTGTCGAGAAAAGCAAATAGAAAACAAACATAGTCAATATAATGACGACTGAAAAATCTGTTTAAATTTTGCTAATGAAATACTTCACTTTGGTTGTGCCTTTGAGAAATACCCTTGATAAAGTTGCATGTTTGTGGTAATTTTTGCACAAACCTGTAATATGGCAACATATCCGAATATCTGTAAAAACAAAATCAGAAGCATGTATGAGTTTTGCATGCATGGGATGGAGAAGAGGGGGGAGGAGAAGAGGGGAAAGGACAAGAAGGGCAAAGGACAAGAGGGTGTAGGACAGGAGGCCTTTCCTTTGTTATAATAACAATACATATAAATTTGTGTGTGTGCTTTGTCATGTAAATCATTATAAAATGTAAATGTTTTTTTTTCATGTATTTCTAGTACTGTTTTTTTTCCCTTCCGTTCAAGTACCGTAGTAATCTGTAAGTATATATATTCTGCAATGTTTCTGGTTACCTGGCTCGACTAGGTTATTCCAGGTAACCAGCACCTTCACCTAACTATAACTTTTTATACATAATTTAACGTAACACACAAAAGGTAAATAAAGTACTTGTTGTTGTTGTTGTTGTCAAATGATCTGTGTCCTCCACACGAGGTCAAAGCCATTAAGTTTTGCTGCAAAAACGTATTGAGCCCCTTTCAAACGGTGGATGTTAGTTTATGATAGTTTGGTGCTGAAAACTAATATCAACTATCATTGACTATCATGCATGCGTTCAAACGAACCATAATAGTTGATGATAGTCCAAAATGAATCACGCAATCAGTCGCTAGTGCCCAGTCCCCCTGATACATAAAAATGTAAACAAAGATGGCGGCGATATTATTATAATGTTGCAGATTTGATGTAATTGTTACAATCAGAAAAAAATGGCTGTTTATGAACCTAGGAAATCGGCAATATATTTGATACTTTTGAATACTATCGATGAAGACAATGAAGTCCGGCCAAGAGCTTACAAAAGAGGAAAGGCGACAGCTTGGACACGAAGGCGAGGCGAGGATGAATCATCTCATTTTGAAAGAGTTGCCCTAGAGCGATGTGGAGACTTTAAAAGCCATGCCCAGAATGAGTTATGATACTTTTCAAGGTATTTTAACTGCCATCGAGCCTGACACTCGAAGCAGCTGCCATTTTGTGAGCCCCTTAAGGGAAACGCCGCTGATCGAAAAACTATCATCCACTATCACGTCAAATTTGAACAGGTTCAAACTCAATGATAGTCGATGATAGTTGGCTTTAAAACGTACATGATAGCTGAAACTATCATCTACATCATGCTCAAATATCATCGTTTGAAAGGGGCTTTATGCTGCAAATGCTGCGAAACAAGTTTGTACTGCGGGTGGAAAAAACGCGCATCATCGCTTTTCAACCTGTTTCGCAGCAGTGTTATGTTAAAAAAGTTGCGAGACAAGTTGGGGGATTTTATTGCTCATATTACCGTGCTTTAAAGGCCGTCAACTTGCAACGACGACTTTCCGCGCAACAATGTTACGTGTGGTGTTGCGAATTTTTGAAACCAATTCAAAAACTCTGAACATATTGGACATGCCCAAAATAATCGCACCCGGTGGCCTGTTACACGGGGAACAATTTTCCACGATACGGCGTTGCGCGGAAAATCGTCGTTGCAAGTTGACTCGTGTAACACGGCCCTAATATAATAAACAGAACTCCTTCTCTTTCCTTTTTTTCATCAAGCTATACAGGCGTTCAATGGGGCGCCGTTTGTAAATTTATTATATAGACGAATTTTATGTCGTTTTTCCATTATAAATAATTGAAAATTCCATGAAATTTATTTATAAATAAGGAACAAGTTTCCACTGATGACATATAAATCATTATTACTCGTTATCATTCAAATCACAGTAAATAATTGATTGACACAAATTTATCATATTTAAATCATACCGTTACTCGAAAAATTATTTACACATCATAAACTTAAGCTTGGTGTCAAACTTTATGATTTATAACTAATGAAAGTTTACCTAGCCAAGTACAAAACTTACAAAGCATTATCTATAAATAATGAACTTCGCCTCACGTTTCTTTCAAATACTTTTTCCCAAATACAAGAAAAGGAGATGCAGTGAAATGAATTTGATACCTACTGTAACTTTCGATGAAAAGATAAGACAAGCGTTTACTACAGATTTTTGGGTTGTTTAAGTAACTACTGACCTACTCTATGGATTGATGTGAATATTAGGAACCATTTTCAGACCAAGGCCTCAGAAAGTTAGAAACAATAGGGGATTATCCAAAATTTATTGGTTCTAATAAAAAAGAGCGTTTATCTCTTTTTTATGCTGGTAAAGATGTCACGATTATGCAGTTTTGACACTTTTCAAAATCATTAGTTTCAGGAATCTTTACAAGAAGGGACAGGATGACCTGTTTATAATCTTGTTTTCACAAAGTTTTTTACTCTAAATTAAACTCATAAATGCATAATCTAGAACCAACTCCATTTTGATCTCTAGAAAGGCCACACGCAAAACCATGAACCATGTTTTGTTGAAGGTCGGTCAAAGCTCTGTATCGGCGCTGTCCTCGGCAGGTTCGACATTAATCCGTCTGGATCTGGGTCTTGCATTGACAGCAATGTTGGCTGCTCGTGTTCTAGACCATGCTGACAGCATCCTGAACCTGAAAGACCCGTAGATAATTTTCTCAACTACATACCACAGTATGTATCAAGACAGTATAAGACTTTCCTCACATTATAAAACCAATAAAACCTTGTACAACGGTGGCATGTGGGGAAGGTGTTGTTGTATTAATGCATGCACCACCAAAAAATGTTATTACAATTTTAGGCTGCACAAGTTTGTTAATGGCTTCTTAGATATCGAGAATTATTCAGAATTGAATTTCGGCAGTAAAAGTCCTTCTTCCTTTCTCTCTCGAATCATATCTATTCTGGAGCTAAAATGTTGAGAAATTTGTTCATCGAAATGGCCGCGTGTTGATGCCTTATAGCCTCCAGGTCATCCCATTCAAGCTGTTTTCAAATTTTGAACAACCTTTCGTCATGTCCCTTGCGGGTGCTGATTCTAGCTGCTCGGTTTTGGAGCTTTTGTAGTCTCACTGTTTAAGAACAATTAAAATTGTTCTATACAACATCACAGTAGTAATAAATGTGTTATATATAGTGATAAGTGTTTGTTGAGTAACATTTTAAAATTCTTGTCTAAAGTCACCTAACGCGAAGTGAAGAAGTAAGAATAGAATAGAGTTGAGAGGAGTAGAAAGGAGTTGAGTGGAGTAGATAGGAGTTGAGTGGAGTAGAAAGGAGCGGAGTGGAGTAGAAAGGAGCGGAGTGGATTAGAAAGAAGTGGAGTGGACTAGAAAGGAGTGGAGTGGAGTAGAAAGGAGTGGAGAGGAGTAAAAAGGAGTTGAGTGGAGTAGAAAGGAGTGGAGTGGAGTAGAAAGAAGTGGAGTGGAGTAGAAAGAAGTGGGGTGGAGTAGAAAGAAGTGGAGTGGAGTAGAAAGGGGTTGAGTGGAGTAGAAAGGTGTAAGGAGTGGAGTGGAGTAGAAAGGGGTTGAATGGAGTAGAGTGTTGTAGAAAAAAGTGGAGTGGAGTAGAAAGGGGTGGAGTAGAAAGGTGTTGGGTGGAGAAAAAAGAAGTAGAGTGAGTAGAAAGAAGTGGAGTGGAGTAGAAAGGAGTAGAGTGGAGTAGAAAGAAGTGGAGTGGAGTAGAAAGGAGTAGAGTGGAGTAGAAAGAAGTGGAGTGGAGAAGAAAGAAGTGGAGTGGAGTAGAAAGGCGTTGAGTGGAGTAGAAAGGTGTAGAAAGGAGTGGAGTGAAGTAGAAAGGAGTGGAGTGAAGTAGAAAGGAGTGGTGTGAAGTAGAAAGAAAAGGAGTGGAGTAGAAAGGGGTTGAGTGGAGTAGGAGCATAGAGGAGCAGAAATGAGTGGAGTGGAGTAGACAGGAGTTGAGTGGAGAAGAAAGAAGTAGAGTGAGTAGAAAGGAGTGGAGTGGAGTAGAAAGGAGTGGAGTGGGCTGGAGTACAAAGGAGTGGAGTAGAATAAAAAGGAATGGAGTGGAGTAGAATGCAGTGGAGTGGAGTAGAAAAAAATGGAGTGGAGTGGAGTAGAAAGGAGTAGAATGAAGTGGAGTGGAGTAGAAAAAAGTGGGGTGGAGTGGAAAGGAGTGAATGGAGTTGAGTGGACTGGAGTAGAAAGGAGTGAAGTGGAGTTGAAAGGAGTGAAGTGGAGTAGAAAGGAGTGAAGTGGAGTTGAAAGGAGTGAAGTGGAGTGAAAAAGAAAGTAGTGGAATGGCGTGGAGTGGAAAGGAGTAGAATGAAGTGGAGTTACTTGAAGTGAAAGTAAAATTAATTTCCAGGTTCTTAGTTTTTGTTTAAGTAGTTTAAATTTTAATTAACTTATCGTTGAGAATGCAGTGGAAGACAAAAATTGCGAATCTTTTGATTTAAAACTCAGTCTATATGTCCAGGAACGGCATTTTTGTAGCTTGTTTCAAAACTTCTTAACGTATTATGTGTTAATAAAGTCCTTGACACTTTATTTTTTCAAAATTGTTATGCAAATTCGTATTGAACTTTTGCTGTTGAATGTTTTGAATTTACTTTGTTCCCCCAAAGTCTGCTACCTTGAAAACCAATATCTCTCTATCAGTGTACTTTCCAACCTAAATGCAGTTGGGTTTTTTTAATCGTCACCCTCTACTCTACTTTGTGTACCATGGATACAAAAACAAACGCAAAGGTTTTCAAAATCTGACAACATTCTGGATTGCTATTATAAAAATGAACATTTTCACTTCTTTTTCGTTAAAGAAAATGTGCTTTTTTATAAAAAGGGTTTTGGAAATCAACTATAACGTTGATTACATGAGGCTTATATTATTATAGCTAAACAACGTTTAAAAACATAAATAATTATGTAATGGCAATTCATTTATTTCACAATTATAACAATCAACTATTTAAATTTTGAATTTAATCACTTGGTTTTAAAATTATTAGCTTATCATTAATCGTTAAGTAATTAGTAAAACCAAGCTCATACACTTTGGAAACTGTATGATGCAAATAATTTTCCTTTTTCATATGTTTGCGACATGAAGTACTGTACCAACCCAATTGCTGTTCCAGACAGACACATTCAGCTATTCTCAGCGGCCACCTGTGCATATACACAAGGGCTGCGATTCCACCCACCATTCACAACAGAGATTTTGTTTAACTGGAGGAAACCTCTCATAAACACTGGTCATGGCCAATGCACCGCCGAGTTCAGAGTTCAGAAACGAGTTTGGGACTGGGACGAGTTTAGAACCGCAAAGGTTCCCAGCTGGCATTGAGGAATGAATGAATAATTTATTTCTTTTGTTTTAGTCCCCTCAGCCTCGGAAACATGTGGAATTTTAATATATCGAAATTGGTCTATTGCCGCAGCTATTTTTTTTTGTCCGCTTTGCGGACTCCAGCTAATTCGCAAGCGCTTGCTGCTGGAGAACTGGCTAGAAAATCCTCGAATTATTTCAGCTCCAGGCTTATTAAGTACAAAATATTATCATTTCTTTATTATATTATATTATGTACATTTGTACAAAAGCGAATAAAGATTGTTGTTGTTGTTGTTGTTGTTGTTGTTGTTGCCAAGATGGGGGTAAATTCATTTCTCGTCTCATGTTTTACCTTTAACTTTACAGTTAACCTGTTCTTCTAGGTGTTCCCTTTGTTTGTCTAAGCTATCTAAGTTTCATTTAGTTTGTCAGAGTTGCTAACCGCTCTGTCTCTGTTGTTTTCTTGTTTTTGTTACGCCGCCTGGATGTCTTTTACGATTTTTCTTCAACTTTATTTCATATATTTGGTTACGGCTCGTATTTAGTTTTCTCATGCTTTCAGCAATATTCCTCATATTCTGCCAGAAGATTTGTTCGTTTTTCTCACCATTCTCCCAACGGACCTTCGCTAGCCTAGTTTGTTTTCTCTCACCTTTGCGCCAAGGTTTTGTAGTTCCCTTTGGTAGTTTTTTTAGTTCACCTCGTTTTCTTTTTTACATATGCGTTTCTCTTTCCTCGTTTCCCGTTGGGTGAATTCTATCATTGTATAAATATAATCTCAACATACCTTGACATTTGTCACAGGTTGTTAACCTTACGTTATCGGGACAGTACGCTTTATTTAATCTGCTTATATCTATCTTGCTACTGACTTTGCATTCAGCGAGGCAGTGTGTACGCAAAAACACATTGTTGCTATTTTACCCCCATTGGAGCTGACATTCATGTTTAACGAGGAGGTGTATCCACTAAGTTTGTTTTTTGTCAAAAAGCGTTTTATCCGCAAAGCCCCATTGATTCTGTTTCGTATTTAGAAGAGATAAGTGTTCGTGTTCAGTCAAATTTCCAATAGTCTACTTTGCTGCTAAGCCGTTTGTCTGCAAAGTCATAATTATTGTTGCTAACCTCGTACTCAGTAAGGCCGAAGTGTAAAGTTCAGCGGGGCGTATATCGCCATGGCTCAAATTTGCCAAAATTTAAGAACAATTTATGAACAAGCTGAGGCTTGATAACTTGGAAATTTTTTGTGGAAGAAAATTGACTAAAACTTGGCGATAAAACATAAAAAAAGGCTGTAAAGACTGCTCAACAAACAATGAAGATAGTTCGCCCCTAAATTCAGCAGTGCAATACACGTGTGGCGCAAGGCGTTTCATTTTCTGATACCTTTTTATTTTGCTTTTTCTTCAACAAAAACGGCTCACAGAAACAAGAACAATTTAAGAACAGCTTGAGGCCGAAGTCGCCCAAAAATTAAGAACAAGTGAGCCTCGGCAAAATTTACTGGTTCTAATAAAAAAAGCGTGTATTTTGCGGATTTCGTGTTCAGCGCGGGCGTGTGTCGCCATATTTATTTATTTCGCTGATTTCGTGTTCAGCAGGGGGAGAGCGTCGCCATTATTCATTTTGCTATGTTGCCAATATTTATTTCGCTGATTTCGAAAATTTTTAAAAAGAATTTTATACCGAACCTATTTTTATTATAATCAGATGACAAAAAAAACTGACTATATTATGAGATGTATTTTTATTAGATAATTATACCATGAAAAGGATTTTCCTAATACCACGAACGAAAACTAAAAAACGAAAATAGTTGCTGTATAATCTAATTTTCACCTTTTCAAGACTCTGCCAAACTTCAGCATTCATAGGATCAAGTAAATTGCTGGCCACATCTATGTAGCTCATCCAGGCTTTTTTATCCTTTTCAGGAGATTGCTTGTGTCTCTCATTGTACAACACTGTCACGTTAAAAATCCCTACAGCTATCTTCAGGTCACGGCCGTATATTGGTCTGTCCTCCACCTTTGTGGCTGTAACTAGTTTCGCGAGGACTCCAGGAATTGTCTGATTTACATGTTCACTGCCACACAAAGCTTTCATCTAAGAACATAATATTGCCATTTAAGTTATTTTATAATTCTGCTTGTTTTAGTGACAAAAATCTGCAGCAGTAACGTTTTTGTTGTTTTTTTGGTAGAGTAACATTTGATATAAAAACACTTATCGTTGCAGCTGTCTGTTTTATTTTTATAATTCTGTTATAAAGAGAGCATTTCTGGATTCCAACATACAGAGGTAGCAATGAGGAAGAATATTGCAACAAAAAATTTTCATAACCAAAGCTACTAAGTTTTAAACTACTGAAGCTACAGTACTAACACTATAACATTCATGCCTTTTGTATCTCAACAATACAGATAAATAAAACACGGTTGTAAAAGTTTACAGATATAAAAAAACTGATGAAAGTTTTACCTTTTACACCACCATCTTCTTGAAATACTAAATATTACGCGTTTACAAATGCAGGTGATAATGTCATATAACATTTACCGTTTCAAATTTGCTAACCTGATTATTTAGCTTTAAGATAATGTCCAAGGGGCAGTCCAGATAGCCCACTTCTTTACCCCATTCACCAACTCCTTTGACAAGCAGACACTCACGTGTTGTGGACCCTGAGAAAAGTGCCACTGTTTAACTTTTATTTACTGACTGCTAAGTTTGGTAAACGGAATATTCTTCCCTTCATGTGCTTTTTTAACATAACTTTTGAACAGTTTAGAGTTAGATCACAAAATTTCATGACTTATCCTAAAACTTTATCACAAATAATTTGATGTTGTTGGTTTCTGATGTGATATATTGCCATGAACTCAAAGGTAACCTTTTATAATTTTGAAATGCCGCAGTTTTAAAACATTTTAATACACACAATCAAGAAGTTGGTTCAAGAACTGACAACAACGGCAAGCACAACAGTGAACACAATAAACGCACGTTCGAATGCATCGACCAGAGAACCTGCACGTTGTTGTTGCCAGAAACAGAACGTGAAAAGACCTGTTTTGGAGTTCTTGAAACAACGAGGACGTGATAACTAAAATGTTCTCAGTATTTGTTTGCCTTCAAGGAGGAACTTTTACTCTTTTTCTGTAAACAAAGCTTCTGGCGGAGAAGCGAAAATCCTACGAATGAACCGCAGAAAGAAATAAACAGCAAATCTGAAATCTATTTTTTGAGACATCATTGTTGACCATGCCGTCGTTGCCAAAGTAAAGTTCAACTTTCCAAATCGATTACTTTTCCTTTGTTGTATATTTATTCTATACTAACAGAATAGGCAAAAATTTAAAACAAGTATTTGTGCTTCAAAATATTGCATTATGATGTCACAATATGTCATAGTAAATAGTCCTTCATTTCTTTAATTCTTAAATTTTTGTTAAATTTCAGACGTTCATGCAATTTAAACATATCTGTGGTTTAGATGTCAACTTCTGCTCTTAACTTTGAAAACAGAAAACAAATAATCGAAAATGATACAGATATGACGTCAAAAGTCACTTAGCACCATAATTAAGTAGAACATACAATAGTTAAAATTTGTTTCATTGAAAACGCTTGCTTAATTACCCTAGAAGCCTCGAGGGAGGAGGGGGAGGGGAGCTTCTCTCCTGCTCTCCCAACTTCCCGCATGCATCTATTTAACAAAAAGATTTCATGTTGGCGTGCATCTGTTAAGTAATAGATAACAGATAATGTTAAGCTGTGGTAAGAACAAAAAAGTGGCACACAAGGCTATAGCCGTGTGTCACTGATGTTCTTACCATAGTTTTACGTCCTCTGTGATCTATTACTGAACAAACGCACAGAAACATGGAATCTATTTGTTTTATATAACAAAAAATTAAAAACTTTGTCATGGTGACATCAATCGTGCATCTGCCCTCTAACAGAACATAGGTGAGAACCAATCAAAATGGGAGAATAACTTGTGTTATTATATAAAGCACGATAGGCCCACGATAACCATGAACTATTTCTTAATTATTAACAAAAACCTAATTTTACTACCTTTGGAATTTTCCAGGCATGTACTTGTAGCGGTTCCACCAGCAATGGTGCCATTCCAAAAGATCCCTTTGAAGATTTCGCTTTTACATGTCACGCTACCTGCAGAAATTTTAAAACTCAAACTTGTTTAGCTACTGTTGTTTGTAACAAAAAGTCTAACCATAAATGGGTTAAAGAGCGGTGTTTGGAAATTGCCTATTGGCAATCTACAGTGATAGCCCAATTAATCACTATAGCCTCCAAATATCAGCCCAGGTTTTACAATTTGGCACGATCGTGTGAATAAATAAATGGACAACATTAAAAGAACTTGATCTTCTTTGAAAACTTTCTTAGTTCTTTATTTACTTAGGATTTAACCTTACAAATAATTTTCCAGCTTTGTCCCATAGTGTTCTTATTTTTAACTCCATTAATGCAGACGCTTTTTGGTGACTTGGGGGAATCAGTTTGACGACACTCTCCGTTTCCTTCTAAACCATTCACGTTATATTGAATATGTCAGACTTACACCAGTAATAAAACTTAATTAAACAATTTTTTTACTAAACTCAAATGACGTCACATGACCTCACAAAGTCTACATCTCAGATTTAACTGGCCGCCACCTTGGATTTTTGGAAATTTCAAATCATTTTGAAAGGGCCTTTTATTGCTGAAGATTTCCTAAGCTATTCTAGAAATTGAGTTTAGTGAAAGATTTTTTTAACTTTAAAGCTGAATTAACAAAAAGAAACCTAAAATAAATGAAAAATAACCAAAGTCGCTCTTGGTACAAAAACTGGTTGACGTGGCAAGGGGTTCAGTCTTGATCATTAACTGACTCCCTCAATTGCTCTAAGAGAAATTTTAGGAAAAGTCATCAAGTGACATGATAGTAAATACAATAATTATATAAGACTGCAGCAGACTGGCTCGATATTAGAGATTTCATTGCACGCTTGTGCTACTACAAAAGACTTTAGATGTACTGTAGAGTAGGGTATACAATTACCCTCCCCCCAAGGGCCATATAGTTTGACCAACAAACAGTTCTCTGATTTCTGATTTTCTTGATTTCCAATAAGTTTAGTTCCTGAAATGAAGTACCGAATTGAATTTTACTTTATGCAAATTAACGTGGGTAGGTATTTTAAAATTTTATTTTTGTTTTATTAGTTAACAAGTATAAAAACGGAATTTATTATTTTATTTACATTTGATAACTTGTGAGTTTGACCTTCTGAGAGCGCAATGAAATCTTGAATATTGAGCCAGTCTGCATTTTAGACTTTTGGCCACCCTGGGGACAAAATGTGGACTGACCATAAAAATATTTTTGAGTGGTGCTAAGTTTGGTATGCTGTACCTTTGACGGTTTTTCTTTGTGATGTGCTTATGCATCTATTTAAAGTCATTTAGACTGGCACAAGGGTGCAATCAAATCTAGAATATCAAGCCAGTCTGCATTCTAGATTTTAGGCCACTCTGGGAACAAAATGTGAGGGTAGCACTAACCTGGAAACCTAAGGGAAAGAGGAAGAGGGGTAGACCAAAGGAGACCTGAAGGCGAACCATTTAAAGGGAATTAAAGTTATTTGGTTGGCGAACTTGGAGAGAGAGGCACATCAGGCAGCACAGTCCTGACAGAGTGGTTTGGAGGCAGACATGCAGCGCCTCAATCTCCACATGAAGAGAAATGAGATGATGATGATGATGTTGATGATAATGGTGACAAAATGCAGACAGGCCATAAAAATGTTACGTATGAAATTAGTTAAATGTGTATAATTAAGAATATTTGAACTTAGTATATACAAACTCAGTGACCTTGGCGATATACGCATTCTGATTGGTTCGCTATCTCGGACTATTGGACAATGTCCACCTCCCAGGTGGTGGATAATTTCTGCCGGGATTGAATGGCATTCATTGTCAAAATTCACAATTCTAAAACAACAGTTTCTGAGGCGAAATCTTGCAAATTCAGAACAATATAATTCCGCAAAACAACAAGTTTTAATTTAAGTTTTCCGAGGCAAAACATGACAGTAACTTTGAAGGAATTTGTATAAATATTTCTTAAAATTTTGATGATGAATTACATTTTCAAAGCAATACGAGTTGTTCAAAAAGTTTGTTTATAAAAGTGAGACATTAGTTTTTACTTTCTGGCTCATTTCAGACTAGTTTTTGCCACAAATATACTAAAGCGAATTGAAACCAACACCAACAACTTAAAAAAGGAACTTGACAGGTTTATATTTATGCAACTAAACAATACAGTTGTTTACCAAAAAGCAACGCTTACCTCGATCAGAGCCGCCATCAACCGATACTTGAGGAACGCTTACGAGCCAAACAAAAGGTCTTTTCTGTTAATTAAATCAATCCATAACTATCCCAATTGATTAAGACTCCTTCATGCTTTATAAAATACATTTGATT
>JAOCPT020118493.1:0-14148 GCA_026546935.2 Palythoa grandiflora | reverse complement strand
ACTATTATGTGCCATCCTCTTTAAATAAAGTTGTTATTATTATTATTATTATTATTATTATTATTATTATTATTATTATTATTATTATTACACAAAAAAAAGAAACAAATGCCATTTTTTTAACTCGTTTCTGCTTCCGGCACAAGTAAAAAATAAAAGAAAAACATTGCATTATCTCTTAAATTTTGAAAACAGAAAAGATATAACCATAAATGAAGTTACGTGACATTATTGTGACATATCATGATAGGGTTAAACTTTAAAACATCTTTAAGAACAAAAATCCAGATATAACATTTTTTGAACCTTTGAATCGAAGTTTAAACAAAAGACAGAAAACAAATCATTAGAAGAAGCAAAATCAATTTTAGTTAATTTTAGTTTTTTAACTTTACGTCTTAGAAATATCTTTGGATTGGTTTAAACGATAAAGCAGTAGAGGGACAGTTCACCTGGAGTGATGGAAGACAAGGCAGCTATCGGAAATGGAAATCTGGACAACCAAATAATAGCCAAAAACGTCAACACTGCGTCGTGCTAAGATCAGATGGGTATTGGAACGATATTGTTTGTAGCAAAAAGAAGTCTTATCTTTGCATGACACAAAGTAAGTAACTCTTCATAAGGTACTTTCGCAGTAATGTGCAATGTGTATTTCTCACAGTTTGGGGAGCTTACAGGTCTTACAGATATCACGAAAGCCCGAGGAATTGACAAAACAGTTGGAAATACAATCTTCGAATGACTGTAAAAGTACCTTCCAAAAGAAAAAAATGTGTTTTATATCTTTAATACCGTGGTATTTGTAAGGCCTGTAACGATTCAGGAGTAAATTGATCTCTGTTGTGTTATTAGCCCTACTACCATCTTATTAAAAGTAGCTTGCAGTTTTAATTGCTAATCAGGATAGAAAAAAAAAGTTCCACATGTAAATATAAAATGAATAAGGCTCTAAAAGTAACATATTAATTTCATGTCAGTATAGTAATTTTAGAATTTTTTATACAGTACCAAATCAACTTTAATATTTTATTTTGTAATAACGTAAAATATTATTTAAATAGATTTGTTTGTGATACAATCAGATATTAATTTGAATATATCAATTAATTTGTTTAATGAATGTAAGGATGTTGAAAAGATGAATTTGAAATGTGACTTTACAAAAGAAATCGAGCTTTAAAGTTTCCGTACTTGCCACACTTAACGAAGATGACCGGAAGTTGCTAAGTCTGGGTCAAGAACAGCGCGTGATGTCACTTCAGGAATTGTTTACTCTTACCGCCAGTTCATTTCAGTGTTTCATTGTATTTCCATACAAGCCGAATCATTTTTTGGCGCAAACACATCAAAAAATGATCGGGTTTGTGTTAAAATGCAATGAAACCGTGAAATGAAGAGTCGAAAATTCCTGAAGTGTTGTCATGGCCTTTTCTGGACCCAGTCTTAGCCACTCCCTCTCATCTTTAATGGGCGGGAAATTAAAAGCTCAATTTTGTAGCTGAACAAAAAATTGGGAATACGTGTCTATTCAATATAAAGTTAGCAATATCACAAAAATCCTGTAGGCCGTATAGACCTTCGAAGCATATCCATACTTAGCTTTTAAGTAGCCAGAAAAGTCAGCGTGGTAATGGTAACTTGCAGCCACTGTTACGACCAGCAACAAAAGAGAACATACACCAAGGATGGGCTACATAGAACTGATTTATTTGTGTCATATCTAGACTATAGGTATAGAATATAGCTTGATAGTCAAGATATTAACTAACAGATGTTATAGATACAATCATGACAGCCACTATTTTGGGCACTATGGCCACATGGGTAGTGAAACAATAAACAATTATTGGACGAGGTTGAGCAAAATATTGTGATTTGTCAGCGGCGAGCAGATTCATTATTTGGCTGAGGCAAATAATTAATTTGCGAGACAATGACAAATCACAATATTTTTGCAATTACCAAATCCAATAATTGTTTTATCATTCGATCACTGTGTATGTGAAGCGTTAGCTTTTAAGAAAAAAATGCGCGCTGCCTCGTAAAATAAGTCAAGCCGGCTTTTTTCAGTTTTCGAATTCATTGAGAAAATAACGCCGCGCTGCCACTTCTAATCTCTGCTACGCATGAGTAGTGTTATATTTGCAGCTAAACTCCGCCAGACGGTAATGCGCATAAGCAAAGTCATATCTCTAGGCAGTTATTTGTAGGTTACGTGGTGACCCTTGCGCCAATGAGAAAGAAAGAAAATTTCCATCGAATGATAATACCCCATATATCTACTTTTAATAAGGTAAGCCTGAGTGCTAGCAGCAGCGGACAGCTGTTTCGGTCATATTAGGCCTCGTCAGCCTAACACAGTTTGGAAACTCTATTTGATCTAAACACAAAAAAAGGAAATCAAGTTTTTGTTTTCGTGTTTTGTTTTGCATTAAAGGAAACCCCGTGGAATATGCTCTCCCGTTTGGATCCGTCGGATTGGTCTCACAAACAATGTATACACCGCAGTGGATCCAGGTAATTATAAAATAAAAATCAAACTTGTTGACTTAAGGTTACTGAACACCTTGGGAGGTGTTTTAAGTTTTCATATAATATCTTGCTTGATATTTATCACAGACCTATAAACCCATATATCACTGGAAAGATCATGAAATTTTCTAAATGAATATGAACATTTTATTAATATATTCGTTATCGTAAGGACGAACTGAAGCTCTACTTTTTATCCAATTTTTGGCTTTAAAAAGTTAATACGAACTCAGTTCTTAACTTCTGCTAATTTTTGTCATCTTTTTAACTTCTTCAAAGTGTGTCGATCAAAACCGTGTCCGCAATTTTTGATTGTTAAAGCAAATCATTTTTTATATCTGTTTATAGAAAACTGCAATCATTTTTAGCCAAGAAGCACACAAATCGATGAATGAAAAATAAACCAGGTCTTCTTTTTAAATTCGCCGACACGGTTTTGTTCTTTAAGTATGTCACTACAATTGTTCCAAATTTCGTCGCAAAATAGCAAAAATTCAGCGAGCATTAACTTTTTTTACAACCGTCATTTGTGCAAGAAGTGGAACCGAGAAAACAACGTTCGAAAAATGAACCATTTTGCCATAACTCGCGAAGGAAATTAGCTATTGAACAAAAGTTTTTTTATTTGAAAGATCATTTTCAATAAAACAATATAATTTGCGTTCTTAATTTTCAGTATTTTTTCACATTTCAACCTGTTCAGTCACCTTAAGATAGGATTGTTCAAAAAGAATAAAAAAACTTCGTTCATTTGCACAAATATTATTAAGTAACAGCTGTTCTTTCCTTCAACTTGCCTAACATGTCAGGAAAAGGCTAATTGAGAGTTCTTTGGATGTATTTTGGCAAACTGAACAGCATAAGGTTATGAAATATTGTGAAAGATCATAGAAAAAGTCATGGAAAGCTACCGAGTACGAAGGAGTACGAGCCCTGTCCATTCAATTTACGATCAAAAGCAAGCACTTTCATTCCAGGAAACATATATTTTAAAAGAAGACATTTTTTTGTATCCCATCCCTTACACTTTTCATCAAGCTTCACAAAAATAAACGCAAAAACATATATAGGCTCTCATTTTTGTGCAGATAATTGCATGTGTTAGACAATTTAGAAATTGGGTGGACTAAATCATTCAATGTTGTCTATGAGTTCTTTAGTTATCTCAAGCTTTCGTTCCAGGAAACATAAACTTTAAAAGTTGACACTTTTATCTATCCTGTCCCTTACATTTTCATCAAGCTGCACAAAAATAAACGCAAAAACAGATATAGGCTCTCATTTTTGCGCAGATAACTACATGTGTTAAACAATTTAGAAATCGGATGAACTAAGTCATTCAATGTTATCTATGAATTCAGTCTTTAGTTATCTCTGGCCATTCTAAAATGTGAACTGAGTAACGCCTTTGAAATTTGAACTTGTGACCCAGGTTGTTTTTGTGTTAAACTATTTTCCTTGCGAGTTTAAATTCAAAGCTGTCAGAACTTACCAACTTTTAACTTGTCTGCTCAAAAGCTGTTTAGAATGACTGAAACGCCTGATCCGGAAATTCGAAAACACTTTTGTCTCTGGGGGAGTTTGAATATGTGTTATATCCTGTATTAAAGAATGCACGAGAAAAGGGCGTACAGGAGTGAAAAACTATCCATATAAAGTCAGTCGGCCCTCTTTTAACTTTCCGTGGGTAAAAAAAACCTGAAGTAACAACTTCTGGTTGCTTGAAATCCTAATGTTTAGCAACTTGTTCCAATACAAGCGACGATCGCATTTTAACTCTGAAACTTTTTGTTAAATGGTTTTATTAATATAAAAATTAAAGATAAGCTGATTGATTTTGACCCCTTCATATGTAGATCAGTTGCTGCATATGTAACTACATGTATGGCCAGAAGAAAAGAACATTTATGATTATTTAAAGATTATATAAAATTTACCTTGTTGTCTAAATATACTAATTCAAGTTTTAGGTAATACCGTGTACATATATGGGACTGAATACCGAAATAAATTGTTGTTGTTGTTGCTTTTAAAAGTTAGATACCCGTTTTGCAACAAAAAAGCACATTTTTTGTATTTTTGTAGATATTGTTTTTAGAATTCTTAGAATGTAAAGATCGGAAGCATTGGATCTTAGCTCATAATTATTTTCCGTTAAACGGGACTGTTATCACAGCACAGCACAATTTGCCTTGCAAAAGTTCGGGTCTTTAATCCTCTGCCTTTGGTAGTGTTTTGTTTCAACAGAATTAATCGCTTGACGTATACCGAACTGATTGTTCACTAGGTTAATTCATTCGTCGATTGTAATAATCTTGAACCCAGCACGTGCCTGCTGTGCTGTAACATCATATGGTACAGCTTGCTCTATTTGTTGTTGACCTTTCGATCCATTGCATCTGTCTTCTATACAATAACAGACTGAATGATTTTAGTCGGATCAAAGCTAGGCGGCTGGACAGAGAGGAAAAACTTGATTTTAGACTTCAAGTTTCGCTCTGCGGAATAACTCTCTCTTAATTCTCCCAAATTCTAGTTAGATTCAGCAATTGAATATATTTGAGCAAAAAAATGGAGAGAAAGGTATTTTTCAAAGACGTTTGTGTAAATAATGACAAAGAAATGAAGAAATGTTTACTAAGTGTCTGCGGCAATTTCTTTTGTCAATATCATTTAATAAAAGGAAAAAAATCTTCGAAATCTTGATTTATGTTGACAACTCGGAACGAAAAACCACAGCATTCGGAACATTTCCACACCACAATGTTTTCTACTTAGCAGAGTTTCCGTTGCATACTTCTTGGGTAAGTACATAATAAGGAAAGTTTACACTTTTCCTGTCCCAAAATTGGCGTCTGTCTTTATTGCGGCATATTTTGCATGATATGAGCCTGTCCGCTTTCACTGAATACGTGGTGTAACATTCACATCAAACTCGTTACGAGCTCTCATTTAAAACTAATTTTACATCTACTTACCAATAACAGGCAGTCCCCAAGGGCCGGGAGGAAGATTTTTTCTCTTCATCTTTTCCCAACAAAACTTGGTAGCAACAATCATACCCAGTGCAAAAACAAAAAAACCAAACTTTTCCACGCTTGATCCGAGATACTTTTTCCAAGAACTGTGCATCAGTTCTTCCTGGGTCAGTTCCATTTCGCCTTGGGATAGAGTTCTGTTTGTTATTCTAGTATTCAGTGACTGTGTGATGGGGCGCTTGCCCTGTGCTGCGATATATAATGTCTCAAACTGTTTCAGGGTATCCACATCTGCTTTCTTATTGGTTAGAATGATTATAACAAAAGATTATGTGTATTACAAGTAGTGTGATAGGAACCAGACCTTCGCGGCCAGCTCGCGCTAAGAAAAACATGCGGTTTTGTTACACAATAAGTGTATATAATTTCACATTGATAAACGATATTTACCTTTTGTTAAAAAAATAACACCTGCGAAGTATAATTGTAACATCTTCAGTTATTTTCTCCCTTCTGTTTTTAAAAACCTGGCTGAGTTATTACTTAAATGCGTCTACACGACTTTTTTTGCAGAACAATTAAAGTAAAGACTTGAAGTGAGGAATGCTTAAGTGAACTATGTTCGCTTACACTTGAATTGTAAATTAACAGCTCCCAAATTAGCGCTTGAAAGTGATTTATTTTAACACACACGCCAACATAAATGTTTACACGTTAATACACATACTTTCAGTTTCGCGTGAAGTTTCATCTTTCGAATCATATATTTTTACTGTGCCAGTAAAATTTTATGCCTGTTAAAATGAATCATGTTTTGTATATTAAAAATCAAAGGTCTAAGCGAAAATCTGACCAAAATATATTCCACGTGAAAGGTCTAACACTTAGAGTTTTGTCTATCCAAGCTAATTATTCAGTTTCTAGGCAGGAAGTGGAAAAACTAACAAAAACAGGAAATGTCAAACAATAGTGGAAGATAAACTTCAAACCTTCGATTGCATGACTTTAGCCGATGAGATATGTTAAGGTGTCATACACGGCCAGAGCGGGTTTTTTCTGACTTAAGAATTTAGGCAAAGAGATTAGACTAATGACGTACAAGCTTAGATAAAAAAGTAATTATGAGCTCCGATTTGGAGCCGACAGATAACCAGTAAATCGATCAATGTCTGCAGAACGTTTTAAAATTCTATATTTCTAATACGTTATTAGAATTTGCACATGATATCAAGCAATATACAGTAATTCATTTTGCGTGTTTTGTGTAGCTTCTCACGCTTGAGTAATCTATTTGTTCGAGCGCGAAGTTGATTAATGAAAATAAAACGCTATATGTTGGGAGGAGCGGTCAAGTTCGAAAAATTAAAAACCGAGCTGTAATTACCACATTTTAGAACATGATGTGTGATACTAATATAAAAATAGCTATTTTTTGTTTTGAATTTTTAATCACGCGTGCGTTCTTGGGGACCAAGAAGAGATGCCAAAATGTTTCTTATTCCGGCTCAGTCAAAACATTTTAGTAGTAGTGACACGAGATGCAAAAGAAACATCGATGCGGGGGTTCTCCAGAGTTGCTGGGGTCAAGTGGAACACGAGTGCCTCCAGGCAAAAAACTAGTTGCGTCTTCTGACCTGTAAATGTTTTCGTTTTCAGTGTTCTGTTCCGGCGAATTATTACTGATTCATTGCACGAGCCAAGGTAAAATTTCCATTGTTTTTTATCTTTTTTGAGTTTACCGTTTTGTTGTTTTCATATTCTAGAGTTACATCTTGTATCCCCAGCCGTTTTCTGGAGATAATTATAAAACTAAAAGTTATTACAAAAGCGGTCAATATGTAGCTGATTCTTTTATTAAAAGCCTTGTATTTCCGCTTGTTTTTGTTCATGAAATCCTTTCACTTGTTTTGTTGTATAAGTTCTGCACGATTGTTAGAAATAGGTAATGTCATGCATGCACCATTAATTTATACGAGAACTAATTTGCGGCGTTGTTTACTTTGAATGGGTATAAATCTCATTATTGTGTCAGCGAAAATCATTAGCTTCTTTTTAATTTTGTTTAGGTTCTTATCAGTCTTTCTTGTTCGCCCTCTTTTATTACAAATGAACGAATGAAGATTAATCTATTTTTGTCCGCTATTCAAATCGGCTGATAATATAATAAGTAGAAGTAATTATTACTTTGATAACAGTGAATACTCGGTAAAGCTAAAGGTTATCTGAGACTGATAAAGTTCTTGTCATGCAAGAGATTTTATCAGGTTGTAAAAAAAATTATGAAAAACAGAACTTAATTGGTATCTAAGATAAACGAGATACTCTTTGGGGAAAAAAACTGGCCAACACAAGACTGTTCAGTTGTTTTTGAACAGCTGCAGTATTGGATCATGAACTCGGCAGAGCCCTATCAGAGTAAAAAGTGTTTTAGTGTATTTCCCGTCCAACTGTATTGTTTGTATTTAAATGACAGAAGGCACATCTTCTGGTTGGATAGAAAAAGAAATAAGGGACTTTAAAAACTACCGAGGCAACGCCAACGTCGATGGCTCAGAAAAAATCTATTTCTGATTTGCTCTTTACCTCTTTTTGCGCCTGGGTTTTATTTTCTTCGCTCTAAGCTTTGTGAACAGAAAAAGAGTAGAAGTTCTTCCTTGAATGTAAACAAATACTGAGAACATTTTTTATCAAATCCTCTTTGTCACAAGAACTCCAGAATAGGTCTTTTCACATTCTGTTTTTAGCGACAACAACGTGAAGGTGCTCAGTTCGATGTATTCGGGAATCCAACGTGCGGTTATTGTATTTACTATTCAGTTCTATGCGGTCGTTGTCGGCGTCGCCTTCCTCATTTCTTTATTTCGCGCGAATCAAAAGCTAAAAGTAAAAGTAGTTTCGTTTACTACTCTTACTATCATAGGGACAAACTGCATCGGTCCTAGTGATGGGATTGAATGTAATAAGTTCCATTGTTATAAATAACGTTAATTGCTCTGATTTAAATGTTATATCAGTGGTCATTAAACCGAGTATTTAAATGTTTTATCATTTTGTTAAGTTTGATGTCAATCATGTTTTTTTTTTATAATATTAATATGTTTGACCACAAATTTAATGACACAACCGGCACGAGTTAAAGCTATGAATGTAGCGTCTCGGTAATTATCCGAATGGTTCGTGACTTGGATGAAAGAGGAAATCATTGGTTCTTTAAATCTCCTAAACAATGTTTTATCCTGTGGTTGTGAAAAACCAAGGTCCCTCAGTGAGGCGCATCAGTTTAATTGGTCTCTGTATTGCTCTTGTTCTTAACTCCAGAATAATCTTTAAAAAAACAACTTCGAATACAAATATTGGCTCCCTGCTGGAGTATTAATAGTTTTGTTACAGTGTAGGACAATTCTTATATCTTAGTTTCTTTGCGGTAGCTAAGGTAATTTTATAAGAACTCATATGGTAATCAACAATTACTGTATAAGAGTCCTTTTGACGTTCAATCATCCACTTTATCTGCTCTCTCTCCCGTACTTCTAGCTATCTGCTCTAGCTATAGTTTTTCCAAACTGTTTTGAAGAATTGCATTAGTAAACTACGAGTACTTTTCTGATCGTACAGAATTCTAATGATTGGCTGACAGACAGGCTTAATGCACTTTTTCAACAACAAAATTTTTAATAAAATAATTCAACAGTTCATAAACGCGAAAATTACAACGATAATTAGCCACTTTAGAAACGAGTTTGGGACTGGGACGAATTTAGGACCGCAAAGGATTGGGGGATTGGGATTGTTATAAGGGACGGAGTTCTTTTAAAGTTCACTGTTTGAGACGGAGTAATATTTTGCAAACAGAGGAAGATATTTCAGGAGCAAAGCTTCGCTAAAAGAACATGAAAACTCGCTGAGCTTTGACAAAAGTGCGTTGTAATACTGTCTCGTACAGGAGCTTTTCTGTTGTATTTTTCCGATCCTTTATGAACTTATAAATGCGTATTTTAAAGACCTTATTTATTAAATATGTTTTCTCTATTTTCATTTACAATTTAACAACATCGAATAGCTTGTACGTCCCGTGCAGAGTCCAATGTTTTTGTCGTTGTCTCGATAATGTCGAAACAAGGGCTCTTTAATTAAAACTCTAATTTCATTCCCTTACGCTTTACTTTGTCAAACTTAGCTCGCAGTTTATTGTTTTCATCTCTACAATCTTGTACTTCACGTCTTAGAGCGTGAATTTCGTTTTCAAGCCGTGAATCAATTGTTCGAATTCGAAATTCAAGTCATTCTGTGTTTCAGATTGCACTTTTATTTTCACTTTTACGGTTCTCTTCCTCGCTTGTGTTACAATCAGTGCTCTCGATTTCGTTGATCGCTTCATGACCATCATCCTTTACTTTTCTTTTTCTTTGGAACTGGTTGATCACATCTCTATCAATTTTTTCTGTTGTTCTCTCCGCTTTCAGTGACAAACCAGGGAAGCAGCGTTGGTAAATGCGTACGGCTCAATATTTCTCGTCCTTCCTGGTTATCAGCACAGACGCGAGTCATCAATGATTCTATTTTCAAAGTTTCATTCCTAAAAATTGCAACATACTTTTGAAGAAGCTCGGGATCTTTAAGAATACCATAAAACTTGAAATCGGCAGGTTTGTTGTGATAGACATTGTTACAGTAAGGAATCGAACACAGCAGTTAAACTTCGGCGTTTTATTTCTTTTCCAGCTGTGTTTGTATAAATATTTTGAAGAGCTGCATGTCGTCCCCTGTAACACTCCCAAGCGCCTTTGCGGTCCTCCACTCAACCCAGTCCCAAACTCATTTCTAAAGTGGCGAATTAGTATAAATCTTAAGGCTATTCTGTTACATAAAATAATTACTCAAATTCCTTGTTAAGTCTATCAATCTTGATTCCGTAAAAGCATTGTACAGCATTTCCAAGTTTTGAGAACAAGTAAGCTGCGATTTTATTCAAAATTCTTTTAGGTAGAATATAGACTTTCGCAAAGACCTTCCCACGATTTCTTCCGATACGCCTTCGGTACTGGGGAACCTCGCTCGCGCGCCTTCGGCGCTTGATGGTTCGCTCCTTCGGCCGGCGCTCGAGTCAACAATGTTTGAAATTACTCAGCAAAAAGTCACAGTTTTCTTGAACTAAGACTAGTCTTAGTTGTTTACATTTCTCAAAATCTAGCTAGTTTCCTATATTTCTTTGCGACAAGACTAAATTTCAGAAGGTTTTCAAGTCTCTATACTTAAAATTTAGTCTGAAAACTAAGTTTTCTCACGGTACTAGAGTTGAAGGGTCTTTTCTTTGTGAACATTTAATTTTAGAACTAATAATAGAAGTAATTTTGTTTTTCAAGCAGTCAAAGTCAATACAAAACTTGATACAAATACTTCAAGAATAAATTACTTCCAGAGCTAAAGCTTTCTATTTATATTCCGTAATAATATTAATGCTAGGACGTTTTGTAAGGGATCATTTACCACATTTTGCAGCAATGCATGGTAGAATCTTTCATAGTAGAAAATTTTTGATTGAAAAGAAAAAGAATACACAGCGTTTTTCTGTTTGATCTAAGTTCAAGTTGTCAATACACCCATTTCACGCCTAGCGTTACACAAGGAAATGTTTGATTTATTGAAAAAAGGATTTATTATCAAGTTCGTCATATCTGTATTAGTAAAATTGCCACTTTTCAGAGATATAGCACCAAAATTAGAAAAGAAATTAATTTTTAAATCTGAGCAATTTTACAAAGAAATGTATGGAGGAAGGGCATTGCATACCCTGCATGCAAGCCTCGTTATCAAGCTAAACACATATATTTTGTTGCAAAAATTCCACCAAAATATTTAGCTTCAAATATTCATAACTTCGCCTGTTTCAGTCCACTCTCATCGAAACTTTGCACTTTTACTATTATTGATGTGACAAATTTGATGATGAATTTTGATTTTCTAAAAATGGAATATTTTACAATGTCACGCTCGCGTGAGAAGAGCCTAAATATGCTTGTATTTTGAAATGAAGAGATAGATACATATGCTATGGGAACAGTCCCGCGTAGAGGAGCGAACGCTTTATGATTGGTTTGTGTAAGGTTAGGGTAAGCTTTATTTTTTTTCTGATTGGTCAAACTTCTGCGTTTCTTAGTCGGAATATCAGCCATGTATAACAGGAATGGGCAGACTTCAGTATCCTCTATATAAACTTTTTAACTCTTTTATTTGTTTTGCTTAGAGTTATATAATATATGCTTTCAGTGTGGGCGTTCTAAGAGATACTTATGCACAGAAGCTAGAAGTTTCTAATAAGAATGTGAAGTGCTAGGAGTTTCACTTATACACAGAAGCTCGAAGTTTCTAATAAGAATGTGAAGTGCTGGGACTGTTTCACTTATACACAGAAGCTAGAAGTTTCTAATAAGAATGTGAAGTGCTAGGAGTTTCAATTATACACAGAAGCTAGAAGTTTCTAATAAGAATGTGAAGTGCTAGGAGTTTCAATTATACACAGAAGCTCGAAGTTTCTAATAAGAAGGCGAAGTCAGCCTGGAGTTTGACATGTCTCGACGAATATGAGACAGCAGTCGCTTTAGATTTCAATAAACAAACAATATTTCGGTACATGTACTGGTTTTGAAAACATTTGAAATGTTAAAAAAAGGTGTCATCCCATCTGGAGCTCGGATTTTTTCCGAGCTCTCCTTGTCTTTGATATCACGGATTTATTATTTGATATTTAACCATGAGATAATTATATTTATTCAGTTTCGTATACTATACGTGTTACTGGGTTAAGACGAAATAACCTCCTTGATGTCATTATCGTGGTGTAATAGCCGTATTTGTCAATTTAATTGTCATTTTAAAAACTTTTTAAAGTCATTAAGTTTCATTTCATCATCATGTTCGTGTATTTTCGATATATTTGGTAAAAATACGATTAATTTTGTATCAACTTTGAAACGCATTAAAATCAAATTATGTGTTGTTTACCAAGTATATTTAGGGGTTTCAGTGCAGTGTTTCTTTGTGCAGTGTATTTAAATTGAATAATTGTTTACTCGCCGAGTGCGTTAACCTCTAAATACTGCATTTATACAATCTCTGAAACAACCGGCGGCCATCTTGTTTTTTTAGGTCTAGCTGCCAGGAAGTGAGGCTCTCGTACTCAAACCAAAATTTCCCAATTAGTTTAAAATGGTCAATACGTCACATTTTTCGATGTTATTACTTCACATTTTAAGCAGTTATATAAAGATATTATAAATACTTCAGGCTGTAATCAAATCATATAACGGAAGAACTAATATTTGATTAAGCGGCTATGTGATTATCTAAGTACACAACTTTCGAGAAAGATTGACATCTGCAACGTATCCAATATCGTAATTTAAGGGAATTTTAGGTCAGCAAAATACATAAAGTAAGAAATTACAGTCATTATTGATGTGTATCGGCGAAAACAATTCATCAATTCATTAACAAATTTAACCAGTCAGTTGTACACGTCACTTTTCACTAAAATGGCGGGAAAACGTCCCGCCAAAACGCAACACGCACTCTGAAATTTGTTCTGAGCACTTGTACTTGTATTGGTCTTGTGTTGCTTGGATGTGTGTATTTTCAAAAACCTGGACAAACTAATTAAAACAACTTTGTCAAATGACTGCACGTCAGTACGGAAACGGATTAAACCTTAGCTCGACTCAATACTGAAATCAATTCAAAACAATTTTGTTGAAGCTCCATAGCAACGGACGCAACAGTTTTGGCCAACAACACGCAATATTGTTGGGCCCTACGTGTTGCGTCCGTTTGCATGGAACCACAACAATAATGGCACTTGTTGCCACTTGTTGTGTATACTTTGAAGCTATTCAAACTTTGGCACAACAAGTCCCAACATTTTTATTGTTCTGTGACCGGCAAAGCGTAGCGCGAAAATGTTGCGCCGGTTTGCTTGGAACTCTCAACAGTGTTTGCGTCATGCACACGTCATTGCCTGATTACTGTACCAGAATGCATCGCTTCTTTACTAGACGTTCGGCAATAATGTTGCGTTCGTTTGCCTTCATCACGCAACACTGGCCAACAAGTCCCAACCGCATGGCATGGACCTTTAAGCTTGTTTTCAAAATGAATGATAACAAGAATAAACTGCTACAAATTCACAACAACAACAACAACAATATTGGCATTTAATGCTTAAATGCTTTACTTATTAGGCTTGCACTATACTGGTGGATTTATAAGAGCAAAACAGGCGAACGGCAAAGATATATCAGACTGGACCGACTAACGTTTTAATTTTTCTTTGTCTATTTATTTATTTATACAGACGACTCCACAGACTTTAAGCTTTAATTTTTATCGTGTATAAATAAAGGTACTACTACTATTACTAGACTATTACTACTATTACTATTACTATTACTATTGTTACTATTACTGTTACTATTACTACTATTACTATTACTATTACTATTACTACCACTATTACTACTACTATTACTATTACTACTACTACTACTACTACTACTTCTATTGCTACTACTACTACTACTACTACTACTACTACTACTGTTACTACTGTTACTACTACTACTGCTGCTACAACTACTACTAG
>JAOCPT020117582.1:0-14150 GCA_026546935.2 Palythoa grandiflora | reverse complement strand
ACAACAACGACTTTTGTTCACCCTAAATTTACAAATTATTTGATACAGTACTGATTGGTTGAAAATTGATAGGTGACCAGTAGACTATTTTTGTTTACAAAGATTTTTAACGGTTTTTTCAATGAATTGGACAAATAACAAAAATAAAAATTACAACAATAACAAAAACAAAGTTAATAATAGAAATAATAATAAAAAAGAAAAAAAAGTTTTTCTTTAAAAGTTTTTTTAAATGATTTTATTGGAAGTGATTTTATGAAATACACACTTAAATTATTCATGTATGTTTTCTTATTTACCTATATTTTTATTTTCTGCCGCTGAAGAATATTTCAGAAAGTAACATGACTAGCTTAAACCGAACAGCACACACACGAGGTAATTTCTTACGATATCGGATTTTAAAATATCTAGTTCGAGCGTCCGACACGGTTTCAAAAATTTCCACTCTGGAGAACGGATTCAAAAAGTATCGGATTCGTTTGACGGTTTCATCGCATTCGTCCGGATTCGTGAGGAAATGACTCAATATATTAATAATGATGCTAAATTTTTTACATTGTCTGTTTTCTTTCTGCCTTCTACAGATAGTCATTTTTTATTATTGTCCCCGCAAATCAGTCAGCCCGACTGTAATATGTACTTTTTATTAATAATGATAAACGAAAGACAAAAAGACGATTCTGCAAAAGTTAGGTTAGTTGTCTTTTAGTTGTCTTTGTTACAATTTCCGACTTACACTTATAAAATTTTTGTGTTTTCAGAGACAACTGCTGGTAATCATTTTTGATTGACATTTGCCACTTCATGGTCGTTTGACTGAATCGAACACTCTGCTTCAGCACGTTGCGTCGGCATGAAACGAACGATAAATCGAAGCAAGAAAACTGGTTCGAAAGCAGGAAAGAGTAGAAAGCACTGGAAGACGACAGAAATACCTAGATTTAGGTCTTTAGGAAAAGAAACAGTTAAGTAGTTGGTAAATTTTGTCAACTTAGCACTTGGGGAAATTTTTGAGTTTAATAGGAAGGTGTAAGCAGAAAACTCTGTTTATGGTAATTTAAAACTTCTTTATTATTTTACTTTGAGGAAACCGTTTTCAATATTTCCAGGAGATAGTTAGATTTTTAAGAAATACTAGCCACGTGCTGTTAAGGTATTGTTGCAATGATATGGAGAAAGGGGCGGACTTTGTCTCGTTTCGCAATCCTAGTCGCCGCTGAATTAAACGACTGTAGGTTATTTTTGCACAGTCTCAGCCTCGTTTTGTTGTTGAAAAAATACCAAGTGAGAGAGAGCGAGAAATCACACCTCCAGTAATACACACAGTGTAAAGTTGAAAAAAAGCTACATTGGCATTAAAGAATATTTATCGTCGTATTGAGGCTATAAGATCATAAAATTTGAATCCGCTGTCATTGTAGTCAGCGGCAACTACAAATTTTAAAATGGTCTGTTTTGTCTGTCAGCTTCGCGCTCATCTAATTTTGTAAACCACGCGTAAAGGCCGTGTTACACGAGTCAACTTGCAACGACGATTTTCCGTGCAACAATGTTGCGTGTTGTGTTGCGAGTTTTTGAAACCAATTCAAAAATTTTGCAACATGTTGTGCGAGCCCAGTGTTGCGCAGAAAATCGTCCCCAATGACCTGTTACATGGGGAACGATTTTCCACGACACGGTGTTGCGCCGAAAATTGTCGTTGCAAGTTGACTCGTGTAACACAGCCTTAAAATGCTGACTCGTAACCCGGAGGTCCCGAATTCGAGTCCTCTGCCCGCAGGCCACACAAGTGTCAATAGCCTTCTCGTTAGCCTTCTGCCAGTTTGGGTTTCTAATCATGACACTGAAAAGCCCATTTGGGGAGCTGTCGTTATATTTTTTTAATTTTTCAGTTTTAATTCTTAATACTCTACTGACGTCTCATGCAAAAGGGCCATTTCAAACTAGGAAAAATATATCGGGAGATTATTTTCTCTCTTATAAAAACTTTGTTTAAAAATCATACCAATCAATTGGAGTAAAGTTGTTTGTTATTTTTTTGCAGCTAGCGCAATCTGTAGTTTGCCCAAGAAGCCCGGACCGTGTTATGCGTACAATCCCAGGTTTTACTTTAACTACGAACATCAGAAGTGTGAGCAGTTTATCTTCGGTGGATGTCTCGGTAACGCAAATCGATTCCGAACCAAAAGTGAATGCAACAAAGCTTGTTCGGGTAATTACTAACCGTTTTGATCTTTTACGGAATTTTATCTTTTATTTCTTTGAAAAATCGTTTTTGAACGAAAGTTTTAACGTCACAGCTTGCCTAATTTGCATATCTAAAAAACGTTAATATCTCGGCAACCAAACAATCTATTTCAATAAAATGTTTTTCTTCACTTTCAAAAGCCTTATTAACTGAGGATTTTCTGTTTTTCCGATATATACACTTAAGTGTTTCTTATAGCAAAAGTTACAATTTTAAACAGCTTTTTTTAATTTTTCACCCAATCATCTAACAATAAGGAACAAATGTTTCCACCACTGATATCCAATTTTCTCCCCGTGACAGCTAAGAGTATTTGTCAGCAACCAGTCAAACGTGGCCGTTGTAAAGGCTATATGCCTCGTTTCTTCTTCAACACAACCTCCAGACAGTGCGAGAAGTTTATCTATGGTGGATGTGACGGAAATTCCAACAGGTTCCCTACTATGAAAGCCTGCCAAGACAAGTGTGTATCAGGTTTGTGTTTGTCCATTTCTAAGCTCGCCAACTGCTCATTTGCCATCTCGTGGGGGAAAGGTAGCGGAAAGAATAGGGGTAGGGGAATGTTGAAAGGATCATAAAAATTTTTTTTTTTCGGTAGCGGTTTTTGAGGTATTTGGTTGTCGAACCGATTTAGTAAGGAAACTGAGTTCTCTGTTGTAGTAAACACAGCACATGACTTGCTCTGGAAACACAGTTGTAAGAACAGATGATTTAGTTAACCTATGAATGTTCAAAGTGTTTAAAAAAACCTGAAAACAGTTTGTAAATGACGAAATACCATTTTGGGTTAAAAAAGTATCAAAGAAGTCAAAAACGACTATCATACTAGATATTGCCGAGAAAGTTTTTAATACTTCGTTAACAGAGAAATTTTCCTATTCCGCAAAGATGTCGAGGGGACAGGGAAATGTGTGCAAAAGTTATTTCAGAATTTACCAAATTAGTGGATAACATTTTAGGTGTCTGTTTGCTCGAATATTTTATTTCATTTTGTGGGACGAGCGTGCTGTTTCGTGAGCTAAAACGAAAACTATATTCATAAACTTCTATATTTCTTTCTGGTTTAATAAAACGGCAACATTATGCTGTACTAGATACTAAAACAATTATCTCTCCGGCTTGGTCCCTGACATTAGCTAAACACATTGACACTCGGTTGTTGTCATTGTTTACCCATGTTTACTGTTACTTCTTCCTCATACTCATCAAGCTAAACGTTGTTTGTTTTCCAGGCTCCCAGTTTGAAGGGAACGGCAAAACTACTTTTAAGCGTAAGTTTGCTAGTGATGGCTTCGTTTTTATATCGCTATATGATATCGAATAAATTTTGTTTGAGCAGAGGTTTGCAATTTCTTGATGTCCACAGCTTGTACTTGGAATGAATTAAGCTTTTGAAACACGGTGAATAAATTTCTTATGACTCGTTAAGTAACGGCAACCTCGTTCCCAGGGTCCTCTCTCTTCTTTCATGGAGTGAAATGAGCCTGTGTACGAGGTTGAAGTAGTAGTAGTAGTAGTAGTAGTAGTAGTAGTAGTAGTAGTAGTAGTAGTAGTAGTAGTAGTAGTAGTAGTAGTAGTAATTGTAGACCTTTTAAAGCCCTACAGACCTGGAAATCACCTTGGGAAAACCTTGGTTTCACTGCCCAAACTACTCTAAAGATTTGAGCTAAAATAAATATAATTAAAGTGGTTTGTAATTTTGTATTTGTATAACTAAATGTGTTCCTGCGCTGTTTAGGCTGCCCTCCGCTTCCTACTGGTACCTTCGTCTGCAACAAGATGGGTGACGAGTGTGAAGTTGATGATGATTGCTTTGGTAATAAAAAGTGTTGCTATAACGGCTGTCAGCGACTATGCGTGCTTGGTTACGAAAAGAGTAAAATTTTCAGAAGAAAACTCGGGAGATGTCCTAAACCCGCTCGGGCCTACGGGTTGAAGTGCAATAGGATGGGAGACAGGTGTGGATTTGACGATGATTGTCCTGGACAGTACAAGTGCTGTTTTAACGGATGTCAGAAGGACTGCATTATGCCAAAGAGACGGCCAGGCGGAAGACCAAAGCCTGGAGTTTGTCCAATGAACGACTGGATTGATCCTAAATTCTGTGAAAGTACAAAGGATGAATGTACAAATGATTATGACTGTTTTGGTCGACAGAAATGTTGCCACACGGGTTGTCATGCTGAGTGTTTAGATGTTCCTGGCAGTAAGCCCAAACCAGGACAGTGCCCTATTCCAGCTCCAATTAGTCCAGAATTTTGCATAGACGCGAGGAATAAATGTGATTTTGATGCACAATGCCCCGGTATAGCAAAATGCTGCTTCACTGGTTGTTCCAAGATATGTATAAAGCCCCCTGGTATACCCAAAGTTAAGAAGCCTGGTAAATGCCCCAAGCCGTGGAAGGGTGAGGACGGAATTTGTGACAGAAGAGGAGACATGTGTCAGGCGGATCAAGATTGCCTTGGTTCATCCAAATGTTGTTTTAATGGCTGTCAAAACGACTGTATAAAACCATTTAATTTGAAGCCAAAAGGGAAGAAAAAACCCGGACAATGTCCTGCGGAATGGAAAGGTACATTAGACACCCGTTGTACTGTTTCAATGATTTTCACGTTTGCCCCAATACTTTTTTTAATGGGATCCTCGGCTCTCCGACAATATTAATCCAAAATAAGAATTTTTCTTACCTTGTGAACATATCAGCTGCTCATTTCACAGCTCTCTGTATATAGCTACAGCCAATTCCCATGGTTTGAATTTACCACGCGCCGCCATCTTGAAATGTGACGTGTTTTGGATGTAGTGCCAGACCCCCACTCGTTCATTGCTATTGTTTTTATCGAGAGTGGAGACTGGAACTGCAATCCTAAAACGTCACGTTTCAAGATGGCGGCGTGCAGGAAAGTCCAATTGTAAAAACAATCAAAATAAATTGCCTAGCGTTAGCTACTTGTACAGAGTTATCAAATTTAAAGTCCTGAGATAGACACGTGCTACAGAAACGTCTCATTTAAGACTAATATTTGAGGAGTTTTAGCACCCTGAAATAACTAAAAAGACAAAAATATCAGGGAGCCGTACTGACTTTAGTTTATCGATGGGTCAAACTTCAGAATACGTACGACAACATTGCTCCCGTCCCGCAGTTGGCATGCATAATATATAGAGAGCTGCTGCCGAAGAGATGGTTAAATTGAGGTTTATGTCTACACTACGGGACTGCAGGGCTGCGGGTGCAATACTTTTAGTAGCAATGGGTAGAAAATCTGTCATTTGACGTAGGTACCAGGGATGGTCAGTAAAAATTGCTTAAAATGTTTTATAATTTGAAGAAGAGCGAAGACATTGATAAAGGGTTTTTTTTCAGTTATTTAATGTTTGCTAGAATTATATCCTCGCAGAATTAATTGGCAATATTGCCTTTGGTTCCTTCGAATTAGATTGTAAAAGTGTAAAACTTTTTTCATCATCATCCCTATTTTAATCATCATAATTATCATCATCATTAATCATCATCATCACCTACACCATCACCATCATCATCACCATCATCATCATCACCATCATCATCATCGTCGTCATCATCATCGTCGTCACTCTTTTAAGTGAATACGATACCTTACGATGATTCTTGTAAAAGTACAAAATTATATATTTTGTTAACTTTGCTTTATAGCTGTCTACATTGGAAGGAAACATACAGAGAATAAATAGTTCACGATTCCTTTCTGTTGTAGGTAAAGAGGGCTTTTGCGATTTTCGCGGAGATATGTGTGACGAAGATAAACAGTGCCCTGGGCAACAGAAATGCTGCTTTAATGGCTGCCAGAACGACTGTGTAGCACCAAACAAATCTATATCAGTGCCAAAGCCTACCAAATGTCCCCCGCCATGGAAAGGATTGGATGGCTTGTGTGACAGGAGAGGCGATATGTGTGGCAGGGATGAAGATTGTCTGAACAATGCTGTTTGTTGTTTTAACGGCTGCCAGAAAGATTGCATACCACGGCCAGGTGAGAGCAATGCATGTAATTATTTCAAGACGGATTCTTCTAGTTTATTCAAACGAGTAGAAAAACAACCAGAGAAAAAACATACAAATAAGCAGTTTTCAACATTGCGGAATCCAACCGCACATCCAAAGGCTTGTGAGTATTTTATTTTTTACCACAGATAACCCGCATACTGTAACAGTACTCACGATATCTGTGGAACCCAGTTTTATAGATTATTTTTAAAAAGTTTGTTTAAAATTCTATGAAAAAAAAATAAATGTACAAAACGTATGTACAAATTTTCGACCAAATCTGTGGTCTTCATCAGGTTGTGTTAGATATTTTTTCCATACAACTTCATGAAGACCACAGATTTGGTTAAAAATTTGTACATTCTTTTCAAACAGATCAGATTTATATTTATTCAAAGAATTTTAAACATGATCTTAACTGGTCGCCCTACGTACATTCGAAAAGTTTATTGCGGTGTTTCATCGTTCTCATATCGCAAGGTTGACGCCTTGTCTTTTTCAGAAGTTGACATTTGATGGTGAATGACATAAAAACAGCATCCTTTTTTGTGTGTATCAACTATCTCGGACTGTACCTGGTTGAATTTTTTTTTCAAGATGGGTCTGCTTCTCCAGTCTTAAGTAACTCTGGTTTTGGGTAGCAGAAGAAGCTGCACAAATCATCAAAAACCACAGCAAACCTTGAATGTTATTTTAATAGGGAATATTTACAACAAGACACTAATTTTCCTTGACCTTAATTCGACTTGATTTGCACAATACAACGACAATTTAACAATTTGTTGTGATTTCTTGTTACTTAAGGGAAGAAGAGGTTTTGTAGGTAGCTTTTGATTTACTTAAAAGAAGTTTTGTAAAAAAAATGTTTTCGCGTCACGTCTAGATGTAGTTTGGTTATGTAAAAAGGTGGTTTGGGCTGCACCCATCTTTTACTTAACTTTTTAAGTATTGGGCTAACCCTAATTAGAAGAATTGTTTTGGTTTATCTATCTTATTGTTCATGCTAATATCTTGGTATTTCATATATCAGTGACTCCTCCCGACTCTCCGTGTCAGCAAAAGTGTCATGAGAACGCCCAGTGCGTGGAGTTCCTCATTGGTGGTTGGAAGTGTTTGTGCAACCCAGAATACATAGGAGATGGTACAAATTGCAAACGTGAGTCGCTGTTTTGTATCGTTTACTCCTTCGACATTTTTTTGGTGACCTTAGAACTTAACGCTTGGTTTTTATTTCAAAAAAGACTCTGTATAAACTGAAAAGTACCTTGATTGCATTCCATGCCAAGTCACAAAATTATCTACATGAGGTTACTTCCTCACTTCAAACATACAAATTCATTTTCAATTAGAATTTAGTTGAGCAAATGGGTTTTCAAATATTACTCTTGAAAAAACTCTTGAGCTCAAAGTCGTTTACTTATATTTTATTAGTATATTTTTAACTAATTTTTAAGTCTTAGGAAATTTCAGCTATTGTTACTATCTCTGTAGCTTTTTACGGTCCAGACTGTAGACTAATTGGTTACCTGTAATTGTGCAAACCTAAAAGTTTTATTTTTTTCTTGTTTAAAACGTTTCCTTCCTACAGGTTTCAGAGATTGAGAAGTTATTGAAAAAAAGTAAAATTTTTGTTGGGCCGGCCTTTTTGGCAATTTTGAATTATCTATTCGATTGTCCTTGTTGCACTTTCATTGCCTGAAATATATAACACTTTAAGTAGAGATATTAAAGGAGGATATTACACGGCCATTTAACATTTTATTTACTATATAAACACTAATAAATTTGACAAAGGCGTCGCTGTCAAAGGCGCTGCATCGAAAGGAACAATTGTTATATGTATCCATAGCAACACGTGTGAAAATATCAGATTTTTGCGGGAAAACTTACTTGATATTTCATTGGTGTTTATTTGATAAATCAAGTTAACTTTCTTTGTTTTAATTAATAACCCTTAGCTGCTCGCAGCCCCTGTGACACCACAGTGTGTAGTCACTCTCTCCAGAAGTGTTTTGTGGTTGACGGAGTTGCCACGTGCCGCTGTCCAAAGATCAAGTGTTCCTCGGAGTCCAGACCCGTATGTGGTACGGACGGCAAGACATACGTTAACAAATGTCAGCTAGCGGCGTTTACTTGTCCAAAGGGACATAACGTAAAAGTTGCGTCTGAGGGTCCCTGTCCTTCTCCAGGTTGGTAGAAAAAACTACTGGTGGGATAAAACAACTCAATTCAAGGCTAATAGTAACGTACGTATAATTTTTTAAAAAAATGAAATGGTTAAAACACAACTCAATGCAAGGTTAATAGTAATGTACGTATAATTTTTTAAAAAGTGAAACGGTTAAAACACAATGGTGCATATATACAGTAAATTATGGTTTTTCAAAGCTTAACACTTTTACAAGGCGAAGTGGCTCAAATCTTAACTCTGGTTTGGACTATGGTTTTTCAAATGTTTGCTAAAACTTTATAAAAAATATCTGCATCGTTCACTGATACATTAATGTACTTTAAATTAAAAATGAATTAGAAATTATCTTTTATCCATTACACAAGGTCCATTGGCCAATCCCTGCAACACCTCTCTGTGCAGTCACCCTTACCACATGTGTATGGTCGAGAATGGACAAGCGAAGTGTGTTTGCCCAACCATGATTACACTCGATATCAACTATGTATGCGGCTCAGATGGAAAATCGTATGTCAACGTAGCACTCCTGAGATCTAAGGCATGCATGAATAACAAAATTGTTAACGTTGTCCATGATGGCATGTGTCCAGGTAAGTCTGTAATGAATCAACAACTGCCCTTTCTTGTGGTTGAATGTTTTGTTAAGGGTCTTACTCGGTGGTTAACGAACAGATACATATATATGGTTAAACCCCACCCGTTATGCACAAATCCAGGGAATCTTTGCCTGTTTTAATCCTATATTAACCCTCAATCTTATCCTCCACCTTTTTTAAATTCCATGTAGGTATTACCTTTACCGTTATCGTTAATCTTTTCACCACTCTTACTTGAAATATTACAACTACCGGTACACTTAATCTTACCACTTCGGTTGAACTTAATTTTAAACTAAAACTGTACCTCTAACCTAACCTAACCCTTACCCTTTACTCTTAATCCTAAACTTCGTATGGTTTTAGTGTCGGAAAGTTAATATCACGTTTCGATCTTTTCAAGAATTCTTATTGTTTGCTTTTGTACTCATTATAGGAAAAGACCCTTGTGAGACTTTTGTTTGCAGCCATCCCGGCGAGAATTGCAGATCAGTCAATGGTACAGCAACATGTGTGTGCAACAAAGTCTGCCCTCAAATCTATGCGCCCGTGTGTGGATCAGATGGCATTACCTACTCAAGCAAATGCGCAATGGATACAGCTGGCTGTAAAAAGAAAACTATTCTTAAAGTGGTTCAAAATAGTCCTTGTGACTTTAATCAGTGTGACATCTCGCTTTGCAGTCATCCTGGTCATACATGTGTCGTGAAAAACAACACAGCAACCTGTGAATGTTTCAAGTGTCTACCACTTATCTATCATCCAGTCTGTGCCTCGGATGGTCAGACGTATGGCAGTCTCTGTGAAATGGAAGCCGCTGGCTGTCGAAAGAATGAAGTACTAAAGGTTATCAAGAACGCACCTTGTGATGTCAACCCATGTGAAAACAGCTACTGCAGCCACCCCGGCCACAGATGCCAGGTTGTGAACAATCAACCCAAATGTGTCTGCAATGACGTTTGCCCCGAAATTTGGGCGCCTGTGTGTGCTTCGGATGGGAATACATATTCCAGTGAATGCAACATGAATACAGAAGGCTGTAAGAACAATGTACACTTATCTGTGATAAGCGAGGGACCATGCGGCATGAATCCGTGTAACATCTCAATGTGCAAACACCCAGGGCATATCTGTAAGGTTATTAATAACCAGCCTGTATGTGTGTGTAATGAGATCTGTACCTTAATCTATGAACCTGTGTGCGCATCTGACGGAATGACCTATGCGAGTGAGTGTGTAATGAATACAGCTGCTTGTAAGAACAATATCACACTGACAATTACAAAGCGTGGGCGGTGTAGAGCCAACCCGTGCGATTTATCACTCTGTAGCCACCCAGGACATATCTGTATCCCTTTAAACGGCACCGCCAAATGCGTCTGTTCACAAGCATGTCCGTTTATTTATGCTCCCGTTTGCGCGTCAGACGGTCAAACATACCCCAACGAGTGCACAATGAATGCTGCAAGCTGCAAAGAAAATAAAACTTTGACCGTAGTTAGAAACTCGAAATGCGATGCAGATCCCTGTGAAAGACACCAATGTAAACACCCGGCACATAAGTGTGTCAATATCAATAACACAGCAACTTGCGTTTGTGATGACGCATGCCCGTTTATCTATGATCCAGTGTGTGCCTCTGACGGCCAAACGTATCCTAGCGAGTGCAACATGCTTGTTGCAGCATGTAGAAAAGATGTCAAGTTATCTGTACAGAAAAGAGCACCTTGCGATGTAGACCCTTGTGAGATATCTTTATGCAGCCACCCACTTCACGTGTGTAAAGTTGTTGATGGCCAGGCGACTTGTGTGTGTCAGAGGAAGCCCTGTCCCTTGATACTCAAACCAGTCTGCGGGTCAGATGGCATAACGTATCCAAATGAATGTGCCATGGAAGCGGCTGGTTGCAAGAAAAATAGGATTTTAAGTGTAGCTCATCCCGGACCCTGCAAGGTAGATATTTGTGAAATAACACTTTGTAGCAATCCAGGACATAGATGCATTGTTGAGGACAACCAAGCCAAGTGCGTTTGCATAACTACATGCCCAGAAATTTTGACACCCGTTTGTGCTTCAGATGGGAAGACCTACCCTTCTGAATGCCACATGAGAAGGACAGCCTGTGCTGAAGACAAAAATATTTGGGTTAAGGAAGAAGGACCCTGTAAAGTTGATCCATGCGCGACCACACAGTGCAGCCACCGAAAAGAGAGATGCGTTTTGGTTAATGGCGCTCCCACCTGCGTTTGCAACAAGATGTGTACGTTTGACTATCGACCCGTGTGTGGTTCAGATAACATAACCTACCCTAATCTGTGCAGTTTAGAGGTTGAATCGTGTAAGACCAACAAAGAAATAACAGTTATTAAAGATGGACCCTGCGAACTTGATCCGTGTGAAATTTCGTTGTGCAGCCACCGAAAACACGAATGCGTTGTTGTTAACGGCACTGCTACCTGCGTTTGTAGCGAGGCTTGTACATTTGACTATCAACCTGTCTGCGGCTCAGATAACGTAACCTACCCTAACTTGTGCAGTTTAGAGGTTGAATCATGTAAGACCAACAAAGAAATAACAGTTGTGAGGCAAGGAGAATGTGGTACGTTTTTAGCTATTAAATTTAAAATTTTTGTCGCATACGAAAGTAAGACATCCGATTCAAGACCACCAAAGCATAATTAATCCTTGTCACCCATTACCTAAGCATAATCAATCCCTGTCATCCATTATCTTAGCATAACCAATCCCTGTCAAGCATTATCTAAGCAGAACCAATCCCTGTCAACCATTATCTAAGCAGAACCAATCCCTGCCATCCATTACCTTAGCTTAAACAACCGATGCATTCACCTCCCGAGTGTAACAATCTGTGCCACCCAATTACTGTGTATAGTCAAACCTTACTACCTACCCACTGCGTGTAACCATTCTATCCCATTCCTCATTTATCGTTATTGATAACTCGCAAAGTAGTCGGTGGCATATTTTTGGCAGGCGAACAACAACAATGATAATGACAATGGCAATGGCAGTGACGATGGCAATGAATGACAATGACACTAACAATGACAATGACAATGACACTGACACTGACACTGACACTGACACTGACAATGACAATGACAATGACAATGACAATGACAATGACACTGACAATGACACTGACAATGACAATAGCAGTGACGATGGCAATGAATGACACTGACACTAACAATGACAATGACACTGACAATGACAATGGCAATGGCAGTGACGATGACAATGAATAACAATGACACTAACAATGACAATGACAATAACACTGACACTGACACTGACAATGACAATGACACTGACAATGACAATGACAATGACAATGACAATGACACTGACAATGACAATGGCAGTGACGATGGCAATGAATGACACTGACACTAACAATGACAATGACACTAACAATGACACTGACACTGATACTAACAATGACAATGACACTGACACTAACAATGACAATGATACTGACACTGACAATGACAATGACAATAGCAGTGACGACGGCAATGAATGACACTGACACTAACAATGACAATGACACTGACAATGACAATGGCAGTGACGATGGCAATGAATAAAAATGACACTAACAATGACAATGACACTAAAAATGACAATAACAATGACAATGGCAGTGACGATGGCAATGAACGACACTGACAATGACAATGAAAATGATAATGGAAATTATGATGATATGATATAATAAAGTTTTTTTATGTGAGCAATGTCCATATACACGTTCAATGCACTTAACAGGGACACATAATAAATTCATTTTCCTGTGTTAACGTAGCGATTCATTTAAATTGAGTGTGTGATAAATAAAACTACAAAAGATGTAAAATTTCTTTGAAATGTCAAGTCGACCGAAAACGTTAGCCGAATTTTTATAATATTTTAAAAACTTGATCCAAACATCTTAATTTTTTTACCTCTTTTGTTAAACTTTGCAGCTCCTCTAAGTAAACCAGGAGAGTGTCCTGTCGATACCCGTCCGTGTCCTGCATCCGAAGGATTTCACGAGTGCCAAGGAGATTCTGATTGTGATGGTGCCGAAAAATGCTGCCTTCATCATTGTAAGAAACGATGCCTCCACATTGCGTCGCCAGGTAATGGCTGTTAAGGGTTTTCGTTAATCCGATTGATGATAACATACCCACAGTATATTTTATTGATTGTCTTCGTTTGTGAGTGAAGTTAAATAAACAAAATAAACTTTAGCTGACTAGAAACTAACGCGAAGACATCGCGGTTTTTTAGGTTTCAGCATTTTCTTTAACTGACAAGAGATGTTCCTTAGTTTTAAACATATAATTTATAAAAATCAATAAAAGTAGGATTACAGTATTTCATTTTAAATGCAAATTATCTGCACTAAGTGAATTGCGAATAAAGATAAACTGTATTTGTATTGTGTGCTAAACTTAGCACGACTTTGTACAAAAGTAACATAAAAAATTATTTCACTTGCAGTTACTTCAGGTCCTTTTCCTGTAAATAGAAATCCAAGTTTTGCAATTTTGATACTTCTAATGTTGTGTCTTTATTGTGTATGCTTGTTTATGATTTGGTAGTTGTTGACGTACATTTTTTCGATCCTGCAACGAAGTAGGATTTTACAGGAGTTTATATAAATCCTGTTAGTTTTGGATAAGAAGGCGTGTAACACAGTTTGCTAGTGCGCTACTTTCTGTGCTGGAGGTTCCCAGTTCTATTCTTACTGTCTGTTTTAACTTTCCTCTCACCCGTGTACAGTAGCTGTAGCTTTAAATATCCGTAAAACGGAGCACTGACAGAGAAAGGAGGGCTGTTAAAGGCATCGCTGTGGGCAAATAATTCATCATTTACCAAGGTTACTCTAAAATGTTAGCCTCGTAAAATAAGGTTCCTTTAACTCTACTTTTAGCATGGTTCCCACTACTCCTGCAATTCCTGGAATACTCCTGGAATTTTGAAATTTTTTTCCAGGGCCCTGGAAAACACCTGGAAAAGCAGATAATTTCCCTGTACTCCTGGAAAACTCCTGGAATTTGGTGGAAAAATTTT
>JAOCPT020117581.1:0-22218 GCA_026546935.2 Palythoa grandiflora | reverse complement strand
ATATATATATATATATATATATAAAACTAACTATATATAACTAACTAACTATATATAACTATATATATATATGGCAGTGTTTGCAGCTCGCGTGTCAACACACATTCTAATCTTTTCTGGTTGTTTGGGTTTTGGTGATTCGACAACGGGACTCATCCATGGCGTTGGACCGTCCGTTTTTTCAATCACATCCGCTTTCAGTAGTTGTTTGGTCTCCTCCTCAACTTTTTCTCGGTAATGAAAGGCAACCCGACGATGTGCCTGTGCGACTGTCTTGATTTCCCGATTTATCTGTAGCTTTATCTCGTAATTACTGAACTTGCCGATTCTTTCATCAAATATTTCGAGGTGTTTGTTGCTAATTTCATTTTATTTAGTGTTCGTACTGCCTGATAGCGTGTTTCAATAGATCTTCAAGTTCCCACTGCGGCTCTGCAAATGCCTTTCGTCGTAGCTTCGATGAAATACAGTGTAGTTTAATCTTTAATTTAGATTGTTCTCGTTGTCAACTCGATCGCCAAATTCAGTGTTTCAGTTGCAAGCGTTTGTAGTTGCGTAATGTACTGGCATCAATCGAAAACATTTTCTAAATTTAGTGATTTCGAATCTGAATCTCATTCTTGTCGAAATACTCTGATAGCATTTTCTTAACCGTCGTGTACGCTTTCTCGTCTCCTTTTTCGGCCGCTGTACAGGTTCGCCATTTTTCCCACGCTATGTATACCCGCGTTGCTGATTAGAAGAGCTTTCCTTTGGCAGTCGTTTTTAATACCCCCTGCCATTTGCCTGTTCTTGAACGTTTCAAGCCAATCCGTGAATTTTGCTCCTAAGTTTGGATCGTCTTTGCTGGCGGAGAATTTCGTAAAATTGACGACTTTGACGCATGCCATTGAAGTCGTCATGAGTATTCAATTTTTTTCAAAATCAATTTCCAGGGTTAGTTGACTTAGTGGGATTCCGTTATCAGAAATTCACTATCCTTTACCATTTGTTGTTCATCGTTGTCGCCAATGTATAATTCCACACAGCATTGGTTCCAAAAATGAATGATTTATTGTGTAACACAAACACACTCTCTCTTGGAATACACCTTCCCGCCTGCATTAGGACACTACATCAACTTTGGCCGAAAAGAAGGTCGCACAAATGTTCAACACATTGGAGCTGGTGCTTGTCTTCAGTTTTTGTAGTGTTAAGCGGATGAATGTCATTGACTCCCTCTGGACGGGACACTAATCAATCGCAGGTTGGCCCCCAGCAGAGCTGGTACTCATTTTACTCACCTCAGGAAGATGGAAAGCTGATTCAACTTTGGCGGAAGTAGCCTATTACAACCAGTGCTTACCTCTGGTTTCTGTTGTGTTAAGTGGATGAGAGTCATTGACTCCCCCTGGACGGGACACTAATCCATCGCAGGTTAGCCCCCAGCAGAAGCTGGTACTCATTTTACTGACCAAAGCTGAGGAGAAAAGAAAGTCACCCAAATGTTCAACACTCGATAGAGTCAGGGTTTGAGAACTGGAGGCCTTAATCTTTATCCTGCTAAACCCGTTCAGTTTAGGATAAACCAAGAATGTCTCAATTTTCGAGCAATTGGCTGACTTGAGGTCGTTGTTCATGTTTCCTTTGCCCCCTGCGAGAATCCGTATGAATTAAGAGAGTGTCTTTGTTTATCTATTTTCTAAGCGTCTTCAATTCATTTGGCACCATATTTAAATCTTTTATCAAATATTTAAATATCCTTAACCCAATATGAGATGCCAACAGTGATATGTTGTTTAATAATAATGTTTATTGATAAACAATAATATAAAACTTAATAGCTAGTTATATATGGTGATAGTAACGGTGCACAATTGCGCCTGTCACGCCTTCTGTATGTCATACAGACCTATAAATTGATCATTCATTTTGTTTGTCTCAAAATTTAGATTCAGAAATTCACGATTATTCATGTTTGTTGTTCAGTAGTACATAAAATGAAATAAAATGCTCTCGTCAGAAAAAATTTGTGAAAATGGAGAGTCAAATTCGAACCCACTCTCCCTGTATTCTAGTCAGGAGTGCTAACCACTACACCATCAGGGACCACCACGTTGGCAACGTAGCAGTTTTATGATTAGTTGAGTTGGTTAATGCGTGAGGATTCCTGGGTCCACTGAATTTTATTCATTCGAGTGAATGCAAGTGCAGCAGAATACTATTGTAATGTGTTTTGCTTCAATATCATTAAGACTCAGTTTTTCTCTGACGACCCAATTTCAAGCAAGGCCAATACTTTTGATACCCAACCATTTTTCCTTCAGTGAAAGCAACTCTGGTACTTAATAATGATTAGTCCCTAATAATGAATCTATAAATGCCTTGAGTATGTACAAAGATTGGCATAATGTTAAGTGTAGACAATACTGGGCGAAGCAAAGATCGGATGTGAATCTAAACTGACGATACGTGATGTCATTCTTTTGTGGCCGGGTGTATAATACATGGACGTGTTCTTGATATCACTGCTAATACTGACTTGTTTCTTTTGAAGGCTTTTGTCACAACGTATGCTAAACAGATTAAGCGTACTTGAGAGGTTAAATACACTACGTGAGCCAACTCTCGTACACATCCAACGTGGGGTAAAATATAAAACCTTATTTTTAACGTAAGTTTCCAAGGGGGATCCGGAAGCATGAAAGTTGTCTTGGGAATTTTACAACATCACGTAAGTGAAAGAAAGGAAATATTTCAGATAAACTTTTTGATGACGGAGACTGTTCTTTCAATTTGCAGCACTTGCCTCACCTCAACTTATCGAACGTTTAATACAGAAGTGTCAAAAAAACCGGGCTTGACGTTTTTTCACTTCCGAAAGGGTCGTTACTTCTCTTATACTGACATGCACTCACAAAAAAACACACAGAAGATTATTGTGCGTATGTCTTCTGTTAAGCTTCTTTTAGATAACGAAAAACATATCTAAAACTTGCGACTGAGTTTCAATTTCTCATTTGAAATAACGATACTTACAAAAATGAACATTGAGAATACCCACAATTATACAAGCTCTTCCCCAACCTGAAAAATCATTAAACAGACAATCTAAGAGCAAGCCATTCAGTTAAGATACATGTTCATGTTACGTCTATAGAAAAAAAGAAATAAAATACAATAAATACAAAAATTTTCATCATCATCACAATCATCAGCTGTAAGTCGGTCCTAATATATGACTGTTGAACGTTTAGGTTTGTATAGAGGGTGCATGATAAAGAGGGGTCCCAGATAACGAATTACGACCATATTTTGAACGCTGTAACGGATCCCGATAAGAGATGTTTGGTAGAATTACAAATCACGAACTTAGTTTTAAGGCAATAACAGATCACAGGCTTAATTTTGACCCAATAACGGATTACAGACTTATTTTTGATCCAATAACTGATCACAAAATAACTCTTTTGTCACGCTATGTATATAGGCTTCAACAGCGTTCACCACTAACGCTGGTTGTTGCCAACCACTGCGATCTCCCCCTCCTACTTCATGTTCCTTTTAACTGTATCTTTGAATCTGAGCCTTGGTCTCCCGTGATTTCTCTTTCCGTCACCTAACTAAGAGTATAATAACAGCTGTCTATAAGGAGTTGGATCCTTTCCACTCTATGGACATGGTCCAACAATTGTAGGTCCCTTTCTATTAAAATGTCATGTACGGTAGACCAGCAAGCTGCAGCATATCAAGTCATTTTCAATACAAGTCAGGGCACGTCGAACTTTGCATGTGCCGAAATTAAAGAAAACGATGCAGAACAATAGAATCGAATTTGCTCATTAGCATTAAATTCTGCAGATGTGAAGACAGTTGAAGTTTGGCGAGGGCCTACAACGTTGTAATATTACATAAATATAATGACATATTTAGACATAAAAAGTAGAGAGTCGCGTAAATAACTATAAGATTGAAGGCCAAAACGAAAAAAATTCCAAACTCATAGTATCTGTGTTATGCCATTATTTAAGGTAGATGAAACTGAAGTATAACGGGATAAATGAACGCTTTGCATTTAATTAGACTCTTGTCATTCCTGCCCCTTTTGTCTTTTCGCTTTTTTGTCTTTTTATCCTTTTGTCTTGACTTCTTGTCTTTTTTCCTATTTGTTTTTTTCCTCACACACTTCTACCCTTTGTTTCCGTTTGTTCACATTGCCTAATCGTTCTTTACATTACTATATACCACCTCTCTACTCATCTCCCACACACTCCGACGAAGGACTACAGTCCGAAACGTCAGTTTTCTTCTATATTCACGGTACGGTGTTAAACTTAAAAAAATCATGAAACTGAAGTAACTTTGATGGAATGAGTTCTCAATGTTTTACTTTATAATGTTGTAAAAATAAGATTAGTTAAAATTAGTATTATTAGAGGGCGATCAGTAACCAAACAACAAATTGAAAATCGTGTAGATATTAAAAACTCGGAAAAAACCGAGTTCCCAGCTGATGGGAATCGAAGCAAGGTTGCTCACCATATGAGTTCCCATAGCTCGGTGGTAAAGCGTCCGCCGGACTTGTCAATGCTCATCAGGAGCTCTTATTTTTCGAGTTCTTTGTCTCCACATAAGTTCGTAAAATCAAAATTGAAAGTTGATACTGAATGAGTTTCACCACCACCACCACCACCACCACCAACAACAACAACAACAACATTTATTTATACCAGAAAAAAATAAAAGAGATTACCAGTTTGTTACCTTCCATCTTTACAACTTACTTTTAATTTCAACCATGTTGCTCACTATCAGTAGCAACTAACATTTATGGTTGATTGGTATGGTATTTATGGTTAGTTTTTAAGACGCATTTGTATTAAGTTGCATAATTTTAATTTTTTCTTGAAATTAAGACTTTCTGGAAAATCTTTGGTATTCGTTACTTAGTTAGATTTTGAGTCTGGAAAAAGATGCAATTCGCTTCTCTTGTTGTGTAAAATATTAATTTGCTTAACTTTCCGAAATTAATTAAAGTTAATTAAACTTCCTCGCAGAGATATAATACACTATTTCACAGTTCCTGAAAGGAAACTGTAAGATTCTACATAAAACCGAGAGTTAGAGAAGTGGAAACAATCTACATGTTAATAAGTTTCTTTCTTATGATAATTATTTCCACTTCTCTAACTGTGTCAGTCACCCTTCGCCTCGGTTTCATGTAGAGGCTTAGTAACATGAGTTGCAGTCAGGAAGTATGTAGAACTGAGCTCAACTTAAGCCTCAAGGTTTATATATTAATGTGTAATTATAATTAGTAAGCAATCAATTTTCAAAATTAATCTCTTTCTCTTAGGCCTTATTTATACGTCGCATTAGAAACGCATTTAATTCACACGAATTTAATTCCAGCAATTTTCTTCGATTCTAAAGCGACGTATCAAACAAACTGAATTGACCTTAATCGGTTTAACTGAAAAGATTAAAGATGAAATTGTTGCAAGTATTAACTTCTATATTGCCATAACTACATATCATTCTTTCATAAAACGAATGCCTTTTCTTTTGGTCTTTATTTTTGTGTGCAATTGTAAATGCTATCCATTCTTTTATTTATAAACAACAAATATATATACATGCACAGTACCTGGTAAAAATATATTTTACTCAAAAATTAGTTATGTACTTAGTTCCGACACAAAAAGTAATTTCAGTTCAAATAAATATTTAAAATTTCATTTAAACAACTGTATTTAAAAGTAAGAATGAGGGTATATTAATTGTTGTTGTTATTGTTGTTGATGTTGTTGTTGATGTTGTTGTCGTTGTTGTAATGGCTATTTATCCAACTGTTCCAATCACGTTCTTTGTGGCTCGTGATCATGAGAAATCAATCAAATTGCTTTTTTCATTCAGCGCTGTAAATTTGTTATCTTTAATCTCTTCTCCTTGGTCGCCTTGGTAGCTTTTGAGATTTTCTCGGTGGCATTCTTTCACGTAAACTCATCTGGTAACCTTTGTGAGCACGTAGTAAAACAATGGAATCCCGATAAAACGACATGTCAAAGGAGCGGTACAATTATTCGACATTATATTGGGATATTGTTATAAACGAGCTCCCGATATAAGGCAATTTGGCGAGAAAATAACAAAAATGTTAGTTCGGCATTGAGATAAGGTAAACAAGCAATTGAACGTGCCAACTGAATGACTGCCCGGAACTGTACCGCACGTTATTTTGATATATTAAAATATTCAGCAATTAAACTCTTAATGAGTATCAAATGTATTAATAACAAATTCAACATTGGAAGCACGCTGCAATGGAACAAAACAGTTTGACAACACTAGAAGTTTTAAAACTTCTATGGTATGATGATAAGGATGATGATGATGATGATTTTATTGAACGCTCCCTAAGCTATTGGGACTTCTCAACGAAAACTGAATTAAAAATAGTACTAGTATTACAACTTCAACTAGTATTATAACTTCATTGCAAAAGTTTAAAAATAAAACCGATAGCCTAAAATTCTCAGCTTATCTTGATTCAAAATATGATTTAAAAGTTTCTTCAGTTCTAAGAGTACTTTTAAATTCGTTTATGGTTTTACAAGATTTGATATCCTCAGCTAACGAGTCCAATACGAAATGTTGGCTTACAAGTTACTATGACTCAATAAATCTATGTTTTATATACTATGCACTGTTTCAACACTTTGCGGTGTGTCATGATAATAATTTTTATTGCCAAATCGGAAAGATTTTAAGCTCACGGCAAGATAGATTCTCATCATTATAACGGGGATATGTTGAAGATTGTTATATCAGGGTTCTGCCCCATACACTTTACTGTAACTTTTCCGGAACATTATAGGAATGACCATTAGATATATCGGTCAGGTTCCACTGCAGTCTAAATGAAAATAACTAGTATGAAAATGCGCGGTTTTTTCTTTTGCCGCACACTGTTTAACGCTCCCTATATCAAACCAATTTACCATAAACGCTCTATCCCCTTGGCTAATTGAGTAATTCCTTTTTACTCATTCAAGTGCTCTACTTCTTTTAGCCAGAGAATCGTTGACCACTATGTCAACGAGTTTGTAAATACAAATTGCTTTCGTTTTCCATACTCCATAGAGTCAATATACTGTTCTGAAGCCAACAAAATTTACTCTTACATTGTGTCAATGTTTCCTATTTAAGGTGAAGTGTAAAATTATATAAGTCACATTGCGCACTCATGAGATATCTGTCCCAAACCAGAGCACATTGACTTAAAAGGCCCACAAGTCATTGCTATATTTTTCTTATTTTGTCTCTTACGCCATTGTTAAACACAATGTTCTTACGGTTATAGCTGTAGATGATATAAATAATATAAACTGCTTTTACGCATCCTGCGGCAGACCCCAAGCTGTGAGAAGCAGCAGCAAATCTCCTCCAACGTGATTATCTTCATTTAAGCTTAGTTCATAACGCTTAAACACTTCAAAACACAAAAATAGAATCTATAACTGAGATGAAAAAGTTGCCAATCTTATTAGCATGTAGTGTTTAACACTTCAAAGACTGATTTAGAATTTTAAAACTAGCTAGTGATATAGGTCTCCTCGCTTTCCCACCGGACACCGGCAACTAGTACTCTTTCTGATATTTAGTTTGAAATTCCTTATCTTTAACTGAAGTCTTTACACGTGCTAACTGAATGTGGGCACTTACAAAAAGGAAAAAATATGCTCTATAAAAAAAGTTAAAAAAAAACTGTTTTTGTTTTTGGCTATATGAAGCCATGACCAAGAACGAGTTATTGAAATTTTTTTTTCATAATTTTATGAAATATTAATATCCAATGTACTTTTGCATTAAGCTACGACGGAAATGGACGCACGTCGTGAACTGAGTTGCCAAACTCGGCTATAAACTGCAGTTTTGGCCTGGGTGCGAGTCAGCTCTTACACTGCAAAACAATACAGCTACATTTAGATTTTGTACTAGCACGTTTGTGTCTATGAAAAATGTCTCTTGATTGACATTGCCTGGAAATAAATTTAATATTGGCTTTATACAAAAAACCTGACTCTTTTTAACACAATTTAAAGTTTTATGAGTGGTGTTACAAGTACAGACTCCATAATACAGATAAATGCACTTTAACATAACCTTTTCGTATAGATAAAAACATTCGATATATTTTCAAATATATTTTTTTAGAATGAAAAAAAGCTTTTCTGTAAACAAAAGTCTTTCCTCACCCTGCTGAACGACTTAATTCACTTTAATTCAGCATGATAATAGCTTTATGGCGAGTCAATATAAATAGCAAATAAAACTGTTTTTTACGGCCTGTCGGAACAGTTTGCTCCTTTTTTGTTTTGTTAGTGGAAAAATACTAGGTTACTGTATATAACTTTTAAACCCGGCAAACAAACAATTAGCAAATACAAAGAAAACAATGTCTGCCAGACCGATACTTTTACTACTGTGCGGAACTTCCTTTAGTGAAAAATAAAAATATAGTTTTTAAAATTTTTATATTTGTTTTGAAGTGGAAACCTTGTCACTCGGTTGTAAACTCAAATTTTTCATAATTACTTTTTGTTCTTTACCATAGATTAAATATCTGCCATCTCTAAAAATAACTTGTTAACAATTTGTAAACATTAGTCAATTACTTATCAGCAGATTATTAGGGCTTTGTCGAGTTTTCCCTCAATGATATTTTGAACGCAGGGGATCTAAGTTTTTAAAAAAATATGCTTGGAAGTACTGAAGTACGCGTGCTTGCACTGATAACTGGTAACTGAATTTTAGATTATTAAAATAAGGGAAAAAAGGCAACATTCTCTACTTTATTAACCAAAATTCTTTAAAACGTGGGTGTACGTGTTATTAGACAACTTCCCGTTTCAATTGAGTCAGCAGGTCAATCGACCGGATATGGAAAGACATCCGCTCGCAAAAGACTTGTGGTTCCATTTCAAATTCCAAAACGTTGTGAATCACACGGTTCAGTCATAGGTTCCTCTTTCACCGGCATTGAACTAATCGTAACTGTGTTAAAATTAAATACAATTGTGGTAAAGCTTTGTTTCATGATAGTTAGTTCATAAAGGATACCTCAATATATTCTTCAGTTTCTTCAGTTATTGTTTTAAAAAATTATTTTTAAGCGCTGGAGCGATCAGCTAAATTTTGATGAACCCATGTAAGCGGATATCCGGTTTTTTAGTTACACTTTGTCATGTACTCCTCTGTATTATTACATTTTATGAACATCGAAGCAGATATTATTAGCGTTCAACATAGGCTTGTGCGGAGGAAACCTATTTTATGTTTCTTGAAAAGTTTATAGTCTTTACCATGAAATTCCCGCGTAGTATTGGCCAAAAGTGTTTGTCGGAAGCTGATAAAAATATCTTTTGAGTTGTTAACAAAAATTTTATGCACTTCACGTACAGAAAAAAAATCTGATCGGACGTGTCTAATGCTTTAAGAGATGTTCATGCCAAGAATTTAGTTCCCTGAGTATTGTTACATGATCCATTCATACTTCAAATATATGAAACAAATATGAATATACGGAATAAAAACATATAACAAGCATTTGGAATAAAACGGTTTTTTTTTGTTATTATAAATCTTCCACTCAAGTGTTCATTTACAAATTTAACAATATTTCTAGCTCTAGCAAAAACAAATTTAGGTAGCTATATGGCAGCTGTGTCAGAAGTTCATAGCCATTCTAACTGCAACTCAGTAGCGTGTAACACTAAGCGTCACTTAGTCAAGTTTACCGGAGTGGATTTTTTATTATAATAGGAAGTTTAAAATTCCTCTTAGATTTAACTAAAAATTTTTCTAGTACCGATACAAACAGCTCCAGAATAGTTTTCGGTCTAGTTCTGGTTAAATATATAAAATAGCAAAGGCGATAATCAGGGATATTGTTGTTGATAAGAAAAGGCCTTGACGTGTCACTTACATCTGTTTATCTATGGCTCCGTTACAATTTTTTTTTTACAAATAGCATTTGTTCTGTATTTGATGTGGTATCACCATGTAGAAAAGAGTTTTTAAAATCGATGAGTTTTAATTGCGCAGTTTCCCCCACTCTCTTCAACGATCATTGCATTTTGTTATTATGACCATATAAGGCCATCTCGCCGTCGCTTTGTTTAGCTACTCTACACTGTGTTGAGCCTCTGGTGCGTTAGTGCGTGGGGATGACCTAAGCGTTGAGGCACCAATCAGATGTGCCGGCTTTGACGCATCCGATTTGCGGCTTTATGAGAGCCATTTTGCGGCCAATTAGAAAATTGATGTACTTCCCGATAGCATAAACATGGATAAAAAAGTAAACCTTGTAATATTATTGTTGGGAATGAGAAACTAGTTTTATTGCCAAACGCAAACACTGTCACATTCAATATTACTGCAGAAAAGCAGCAGCGTGAAGACGTCTTCCGGCCTGTTTTTACTTTGTAAGAACAGTTTTGACGTTCATTTGGCACTTTTCCAAAGGTTGCCGGTTGACGGATGTATTTTTAAAGTGTGTACCAAACTGCCTTACCCAAAGTAAATCTAAGTACAATCACTGCAAAAGTGTTCCGAGTTTTCATCGAAATTGAATTGTCTTGACTCTCAACGAAAACATATTCTCTATTCTTTATGTTTACAACCTGGATTTGCACATTGACCGACTTTCAACCCACTTAAATAAGTCAGCGAAACAATGTTGAAAAAACAATTAAAAGGTCACTAGTGAATTTTTTAGATTGACTAATAAATGTTGTTCGCGTACCAAGTAGACTTCTAATCTATTTATCATGAAGGCGTAAATTGTTTCGCATTTGAGGGCAATAAATAATAGAGTTCCATTTTGCTAAGATGGCTGGCGAGCCATGAAGTTTACCACAAAAATAGACATTTACCTATGACGTCATGGCAATGTCGTCAAGACTTGAAGCCCACCCAATAGCGCGATCGCGTGACTGAAATGCTATATAAACGAATTGATCAAAACAAATTCTCATTCACTCGTTTGAAGACTGAAACCAGTGAACATAAAAAATAGGAAGAGTTTCAAGACATTGACCAAAAGCCAAAACTACCGAACCACTAGAAGGTTCATTTTCGTTTAAACACATTTTGAAGAAAGAAGATTTCACTGACGAGAATCAGCTAAAAGTCTGACAATGAAGTCGCAGTTTGCTTTGTGCGATCCCGTGAACTCAGAAATGGATCCCTTTACACAAGGTAAATTTGCTCTACAAAAGATGATTTCCTTTCTTACGTTTACATAATTTCAAAACCTTAAAGATTTTAGAATTGCAATGAGGATTTGAGTTATACTATCACCAAGATGGCTTCGTCTGTTCGTTGAGAACAAGTTTTGAATTTCAAAATTGACGAAGGGAGTTGGACCGGAAGCCGTTGAATTATTTGTGTAGGCATTTCTAGTGTTGTTTTGAAACAGGAATAGAATTTGAAACGCGAAAAGTTACAGCATTAACAAAAGGAACAAACTGAAATTAAAACTTAATAAACGAATTTTGCATGGCTTTGTGAAATTTAGTTTTCATCAAGACCGATAGAATTAAAAGGCTTTTACGTGTAATTTTCCCTCGCAAAATGCAATATTTTTTTATCACAATCTTGAAAGGCTTAAAAGGATAACACATTTAATTTATTTTGTCTTTTTTACAACCTAAATATTCAGCTTTTTTTACTCAATGGCAAAGGATAGCTTGACATTATCTGTGTGACTGTCAGTAAGTATCAGGCGCGCGATCGTTCAGTGCAGATAACATAACATGGAATAAGGGTTATGTCTTTATTACATCCATGCAATATTACTACAATAAAAGCGCAGCAGTTACACAAGAAAACCTTTCTGGTTTGTTTTGATACAATACTTGGGCATTCTAAAAGAACTTTATCACTGTATTGGCGTATGAAGATAAGAATAAGGAACAATCAAAATGTGTACATTGTCAGTGCACTAAGATTTTCCGCGTCTTTGCTTCACCAGTGCAAGGGAGGCTGAACCAACTTGGCGGCGTTTTCATCAACGGCAAGCCACTTCCACTACATGTTCGCCAACGGATAGTAGACATGGCCGAAATGGGTCTAAGACCATGTGAAATCAGTCGCCGGCTTCGTGTTTCGCACGGTTGCATCAGTAAAATTTTGGCCAAGTACCACGAGACTGGTTCGTGTGAAGCTGGCTCTGTACCAAAACGAAACAGAAAGCGATCCCAGATCGTGAACCCCATAATTGAGAGGAAAATAACCGAGTACACTGAGAACCAGCCCGGGATATTCTCATGGGAAGTTCGTGAGTTATTGCTGAAAGAGGAGGTGTGTACGCGGGAAAACCTGCCCACGCTCAACGCCATTAGCCTCATGCTGAAGTCCAAGGCTACAGAGAAGAAAGAAGAACCCAAAAGTTCTGACGAGAAGAAACAAGAATCTGAGGAGACCGAAACACGTGGAAAGGAGGCGACACCCGATAATGGCACATTCTCGATTGCCCGCCTTCTGAACCTGCCAGGAAAGGACAAGGACATTGGAGAAGAAAATCGCTGTGTTGATCTAGGTATGAAGACTTTTCCTGTATTTTGATACTCTAAAAACCTTTTACAACTTTTCTAACATATCGGCCGTACCACAGCAAGATTAGTATAGCATTCTGACCGGCTTATATATTGTATAAATTGACTGCAATACGTAATAGAAACTAGAAACTAAGATTTTAAAATCTAAACATCAACCAGATTAAAATCTTACGAAAATCAGTACTCAAATTAAATTTAAAAGAGCTAACGAACTTTTCAGTGACTTAAACTAAGAAATGTGATAAAGTGTTTATTTGATATGTAATACGAATTAAATGCGAGCTCTTACTGCACGCGCATCAAACGTGCTACCCAACTAAAGAAATCTTTGGACCGTGCTGAATTTCAAACGTGGCATATGGCGGGATTGATCACGGATCATAACACTTGCAAAGTCAACAGGAAGTCAGATACGGTCACGTTTGTCTCAAACATATGTAAATTCCATTCTTATTGTTTTGTTTACAAAAAACACAAGTGAGACAGTATTTCAAATGTGAGATATAAAAATATCATGACTTTTAACGACTTTCGGGTTATTTTGTCGTTTATAAAATATATCATGAAAGAAGATTTGTTTACCATTAAATGTTCAGTACCACGCATTTATTTTTTTTTCTGTAATGATATTAGACGTGGGACGATCAGTAATTGTATTTTAATTTTTGATATGTTTGGTATTCGATTATAAATTTTAATTTCAAACTGTTTGCTTTTATCAGAGGATGTGTTTTACAAGGACTTCCGGGGTGGGCTTGAGCCGTTGAGGACTATTTTTATTTCGCTTTCAATATTTCGCTTAAGTTTGGTTTGAGTTTGCCATGACAGCTCCTTTATAAAAATAAAAACTTGTCTTGGCGTAACTTGTTGTTTTTGTCTTTAAGTTCGAAGGTTTCTTTTGACAGGCCAATAAAAGGCATTAAATTTTAGCATCGGCGCCAATACCAAAAACTTTTCTTTTGGTTCTGCGATGGGGGTTATATCTCTATATTGGTATTACAGATTTTGTGTTCTTGGTTAATGTAATTATTCCTATATCTTTTTGTAAAGAAAAGATCTCGCCGTTTTGGTTGAACAAACATACGGCATGCCATCCACTTGCTTGCCCGGAGCAAAATCCTTTGTTTTCGTAAACACGAAAACGTGTTTGAGCGTTGTCCTGACGTTTTAACTGTTTGCCTAAAATAATGAAGCACTATACTTTAAAATAAAGTAAATGCGTTGCATAATCATTTGAAAAGAAGTAATAAAATTTTTCATCCGTGTTCAACAGTTACTAATTTAGAGCTTGCAATGCAAACTTTCACTGTCAATATTCAAGTTCAACATTAAATCTTCACAGATTCTAACGGTAATCACATGAAAATAAAATTTAAGATAATTTGTATAAAGCGATAATAATATTGTCGATCTCCATTTAAGTGCTACAACATTTTTATTGCACAAGTTTTGCTAGCTTTACTAAAACGACAAACAAACATTAAAAGGAATCTACTTAGAAAGGAAATTAACATATTGTAAACTATAACTAAGAAGTTAGCAAAAATATATCAATTGGAAAACTACATTTTTGTAAAGTTATGTTGTCGTTTTACTTTATTTTTAATATCTTCTATTTTCTGAGCTTGCTCAAATAAGCTAAAAAGAGAAGTCTGTGTATATTTCTTATCAAAAGTAAGGAAATATTGTTAAATACAGCTTCAGTTAATTTATGTGTCAAACACTATGTTTTTAGGTGTTACATTCAACTGTGCTTTGAACGATCGCCAAGGTCACTCTACCACTGGACCTCTGCTGCTAACGCGCCAGAGAAGAACTCGGACCAAGTTTACGACAGAGCAACTTGACGAGCTGGAAAATGCCTTCATCAAGACTCAGTATCCAGATATTTACACTCGCGAAGAGTTGGCACAAAGACTTAATGTCAGCGAATCACGAATTCAGGTAGAACTCTCGTTATTTTTTATAATCTTATTTTTTTTCCTGTTCTGACAAATCCAGTTTAGGAAAGACTTCTTCATAGATGATTTCTTCGTAGATCATTTAATTATACTTATAAAACTGCGGTTTCTCAAATATGAATTCTACTGTCGAGTGGGTTTTGAACTTTGCCTTTGACGAGAAGAAAATATATCAATCACGACAATTATTAACAGTAGATTTTTATGTCTGTGTGGAACTTTCAAAACTCAGTGAAAGATTCTATGGAACAAAATGTCTAGCCTGTATATTAACTAGCATATTGTAGAAGTCTCAACTTTCAAATAAAAATAATTTGTGATGTAAATTTGAAACTGATTCAGGATTGCCATTAGATTGGCATTAGCGTTGAACATTTTAAAGCCAACAGTTTATCTTTGGGCAAAAAATATGAATTGGTTAGGTAAATTTGGAAACAAGAGTAAAGCCACTTGAACGAGAGAAAGTTGCTGTTAGTAAATTTTATTACATAAATCTGAAAACTAAGCAATTAAACAGAGACCTTTAAATATCTTGATCTGTTTACTTCATAAAAAAAACAAAGACTTATTTGGCGTATTTGATCTTCTTTATAGGTATGGTTTTCAAACCGAAGGTCAAAGGGACGCCGACGAGAGAAAGTTGAGAAGATCTCTCCACTCAAACCATCTCAGCCATGCAACCCTCTTAATGGCTATGTAACTCCTGTGCCAACAAGTCCCTGTATGCCATTCTATCAGTACCCCTGTACAACCACCAGTTGGTGTTTTGTCCCTCTTTCATTACCTGCTACCATATAATCTTAATATGCCAGCCTCAAAACTCTTTGCTATAATTCTTGAGTGGTGAATATATAAGAATTGACAAGGTTTTAGGATTTTGAAAACAGCAAAGTTAAAACTCAACTGTAATCTCTAAATAAGCAGCTAAACTTACAAAGTATAACTACCTAGCTTGAATTTCGTAGCATCTTCAACATTTTCAGAAACCTACTCAAATTTATAAGCATAGGGATTTTTTTTATACAAATAACAAAGTTAAAGTCGTTAGAATTTGGGAATGTCTCTTGATTAGATCCATTAGACAAACACAACCGTTGTACCTTTAAGCTAGAATTTGCTGCCAGTAGGAACGTTCAAATATTGTGTAATAGTAAAAATTCATCATAACAAGACAGTTGGTACAAGCCTACTTGGCCTGAGTTCATTTCTTATCATAATCTGCTAGATCGAGAGAACAGTTTTAGGAATGAAAAAATTGAGGCTAAAATAGCGTTCTTAGAAATTTCCTGTACGTTTGAGCAATCTTCACAATAAATTATGGAAGACAGCACTGTTGTCTGTGTTTGAATTTATAAGATGAGAAACATTTTATGGAGAGAAATAGTAGGGTTTACTTGTGCGAGAAAAATATACTTAAAGTGCTTGATCGTGTAGTTCTGAATTAAAGCTTTTGTGTCTTTGAAACGTATCTTCATTTCTCATTTGTTGAGTACAAATAATACTTAAGCTCAATACTCATTGCATTTGGTTCAAAATTAGAATAAAAAAACAACAGCCATTTCTACCCATTATGACAAGCTAAATTAATAATCACTTTATAGGGTTTCATCAAGTGGCTGAAAAATTAGAATGAAAAGCACCAAACATTTCTAATCTTCAAGACAAGCAAAATGAATGGTCATTTTATAGAGTTTCATCAACTGGTTCAAAAGTATACAGAACATTTTCACTCTTTACTTCAAGCAAAGTGAACAGTAACCAGTCACCAGTATTGGGTTTAAAAACACTGTTTACAAGGAGACAATGAACAGCATCAATTATTTCTCTCAGGAAAATGAATGACCAAGTTATGGGGTTTCAGCAAGTCAAAAGTTCACACTTGTGTTTGGAACGATAAGGATTTTAATAAGAAACAAAATAGAGAAAAAAAAACTTGGACCTGTAAAAAACGTTTTCTTTACTTGAGTAACTAATGTAAAACACAACTTAACTTGCATGAACAGAAACTGATTGTAACTAAGTATTTGCCGGAATTCTGACCCGGTGATGACGGAAATGTTGCAACTGAAATATCGGCCGGCGCAAAGCTAAGCTGAACAGAGCCATCTCTGTTTACAAGTTCAGTTTGACACTTGTTGACTAATATATCTGAGCAATTTAAGAGGGCCAAGGGCAAGCGACATAGCATTAATTAAACAAGGGGGTTTCTACTGACAAATGAAGTGCTTCAAAATGGTTATTATTTCGTATGGTTAATTTTGCTCATAAATATGCTTTCACTGGTCTTAAATGTAAAAATCGCATTGTCACGAGTAGTGGAAGCGACATACTTTTAATATATATTTTCGATATGTCAGTCCTAGTTTTAGTTTGTCACCTACAGTATAGGTTACGTTTAATTCGTTAATATTGATAACAAGACTGAATACCTACTGCACAATCCGAATACAAGAGCAGTTATAGGTATTTCGATATTGCAAAAGTTACCGTTACAGTAGTCACAATCCTGCCAACAAATATTTTGGAATTACACAAAATATTGAGTTAAATCCGCTTAATTCTATACTTTTGATTTGATTAACAAAGCTGTTTATTACTTCTGGGGAAATATATATGAAAATGTGTCATTCACCCCTGCATTGTAACGGAAGTGTGTGGGATGAAAAATGGGTGGGCGTTGTGAAGTGTTCCGAATAGCTTATGAGTTCCTCACCCTCCCTATTTAATAATAGTATTTAAACTAGTTAAACAATTTCAGTGTCTTTGATCTCAAGTCGGACAATATCTACATCCTTTGTTAAGCAAAAACTTGCAATCAAACGAATAGCTTTTGAAAAAATAGGAACTCAAAGACGCATGTGGGTGCAACTATACTTGATTCGTTGTTCCGAGTACTTTCATAAATTTTTCACTGGAATGGAAAATCTTTTCAGAAGAATGCTACAACCTTTTTTAATCAAACTATAGTGAAATGTTAGTATGATGTTTTGTTGTTTATGTTAAACCAATCACTGCTGGAGTGGAAGCTCGCTCGAGCCCTTGTTAAATCATTACCCTTTAAAACCGCCGAGTAGCCTGTGTGGATCGGCGTTTGCGATTGCCTGACCAACTATAACGCTGATCTACGCAGGCTAACCGCAGACCACGCAAAACGTTTTACAAGCGAACCGCAGAATGTCTCGTGCAATCTGACGTGCTTAATTTAGTTCTTTTGTCGGGAAAGAAAGCAGCAAAATACCGAGCACTAAGAGCAGAGCAGTGTTTTTTTTTTCATATTCTTCATATTCTAGAAACAGCATTAGGTCTAATATAGCTATTCGCACAATGAGGCTCTCATAGGTTAGTTCTCGGATAACGAAATGATAAGGAAATTTCTTCATCTAAGTACTGATTGCTTCCGAAAACCGGTGTTTTTTGTTACTCACTTACTTTCGGAAATTTGAAAATAGGAACACGCCCAATAGACACAAAAAAGGCGTCTATGTTACCTTTGATCAATGTACATTGGCAATGATTTATATATTCAATTCACTAAAATATATTGCTTTAGTAACCGAATGATGACGTCCAGCGCTTGATGATTGACCTTGAGAAATTTCCTGTGAATCAGTCATAATTATAACTGAGGATAAGGTAATCATCTAACTTTTATGTTGAGGTTTAATGTTTTTAGATGAAGCCTCAAATGTTCCTGAAAAATTGGTATAACTAAGCATAACTTTTAGTATTGGATGTATTTATGTTAATATTCATTTTTTAAGCCTTTTTGTAATTCATGATCTCCCCGGCTAGAAAATATTCTTAACTCGTTATACTTGCGAAACAGAATTGGACTGAGTGCATGTCTATTGCCTGCGTTCAATATCTTATCTAAAGAGATAAGTGAAGTCTGATAAATATACATGTCGCTGCATTATATTGTATTTGCACTGGCTGCCCAGAGACAGATTACTCCTTTGAATTTTGTTCAGTGTCCATAACAAAAGTTATTTAATTTTTTGTATTTGTTTTAAAAAAATAATGAATAATGGAAATAATCCATGTAGTGCATAAAATCCATGTGGGCGCCAAGGGGCTAATTGTTATCAATTTTCATTGGCCTAAAGCTAAGTTATATTTAGGGGACAATGCAGTCAAGGTCGTGAATAGTATGCATACATGGGAAAGGAGTAAAAACAGAGATTTTTGGCGAGGGAAGACACCAACCCGTCATGGGTCCCAGTCACGCAAACGAAATCCTTATTTAACTAGCAGACATTTTGGTGTTTGTCATTAGACCAAGGCAACAAATAAAACACCTTCCAAGAATAGCAATGCAGCTAATGCTTATATATTTTTTGTATCTATAGAAACGTAATTAAGCTAGAGTCATATACTGAATAGCGATTTGATTGACTGCTAATGCTATGGTGTTTCAAACTCTTCATTGACCGTGTTTATGTGGAAATAATACAGTCATGCTGCTATATCTTCTAGAGTTTAAATATAATTCTTGTTTTTGCAATTATTTACCACATGGAAAACGGTAAAACTCTTCTGTAAGATCGCCTACGTTGCTGAACTAACTTTACAATGCCACACTGTCGATAAGCAATGTCCACCGAAAGGAAGGGCCGCGGCAACAACGCTTCTTGGCCTTCTCAAATGTATCGAAAAATACACATCGAACATGGGTAATACATAATATAGATATTTGTTTAAATCTATTTTCTTAAAAACGTCTGTGAGCTTTAATTAGTTTACAAATGAAGTTTACATTCAATTTTGAAAAAAAAAACGGTGCAAGAAATGATTGTTTTTGCAAATAATGCGACGTAAATTATCAGTAATAGTACTAATACGTAACTCATAAGGTCACTCAGTTTAAGTATTCAGAACTGTTAATATACAAATTAGAAAAATTTCAAAAATATTTCAAAAAGTACCAATTGCTTTCTCCCCATTCTTTTCTTTTTACCCGATAGGTTGTAAGACAAGGAGTTGAAAAAAATCATGGCGTTCTGCCTTTGTTCTAAATCTGCGATTGCGACCCCCTTGGGAAATCTTGAAAAACGCAGAGGCAGCGAGAATCGTTGGAAATGTTTCTATCCGTCATCAAAACTTTAACAGCAACACCTTAATTCTATCTTTGACCATAAGTCTATGATTATCTTTGGGAAAGAATTAGTTTTTATAACAACTTTTTCTGTAGTTGAACTGAAAGTTCTCAGGTTACACACAAGGACCACATTTTATGGTTTTAACTAAGTTGGGAGAACGTCTGTCGGTAACAAATTAAATCTAATCGCCTTCGCTTTTCGAAAGCGTCTATAAGCCGCAAGTAAAATATTTTTGCTGAATCTTTCTAACAAATATCAATTCTCAAATTAAGGAAGATCTCGAAAACGATGGGATCAGTGAGTTTGCGGCATAGATTCCTTTAGATTAGATAAAACAATGAAAGCCGGTTCGTTAAAAACCGTCCACAATACCAGTTTTAAGATATAGATAGAATCTCACTTTTTAAAATTATGATTAACCTTGAAACACCCTCGCAACAAGGTGATACAGCCGGTTGTTGCCCTTGGCCTTAACCAGCTTCCGTTTGCTCTATTTTTTACCAGATTACATCCATGTTTTCACCTAAGAAAACGAATTCGTAAGCTGTAAGTGCTTTAAAATTCCAAAACTTAATACTAATATAATTAAAATAAAATACTAATATAATTAAAGATACTAGATACTAATTACTAAAATACTACTACAGATTTAAACTAAAAGCAAGTTTGAACATGTGATTGTGAGTTTTTAGCTGAGATTAAAAGGCTGACAATTTATGCACAGATCAGGTCAAAATTCCAAAGGTAAGGACTGAATAAGAGCGAAAACCTTAGTTCGGGTTTTAAAATTTACAGTTTCCAGTCTTATTGCTGTAAAAGACGAACGTGATAATCTCTTTGGTGTGTACACATCTAAATTAAAAATTCTCTAAGATAGTTTGGGCCATATTATGTTTAAATATAATTCTGTACTAAACAGGAAGACAGTGTGATTCTTGCAGAATTGGAGAGATGCGATCATTTTTGCGTTTTCTAGCAATAATCCGTGAAGCAGTTTGTTAATTAAATGTTTGGAAAGGCCATACAAAAGCGCATTATACAATTGTCCATTCTGAAACACACTAGTGACTGAATAATAATGTTACACACATGCTGCTGGTAATTAACAATTATTCCACGAACGCGCGTTGGATATGGAGTGAGTGGAATAACTGTTTTATTAAATTTACTCAATTCTCAACAATTAGACATTTAGAAATTACAGTCAAATTCTATTGAATTTTGTTTCACTATTACAAAACACGCGGAAACTGATGTTTCCATATTAGGTCCTTCGGGATATGAGCTGATAACCGAGGTTGAGTGAACCAATTAGAACGCTTGAAACGACATTGTGGACATTGTCCAATAGCCCGAGATAGCGAACCAATCAGAATGCGTATATCGCCAAGGTCACTCAATATAACCAACACTGCAGAAAGTTCAAAGTACAAAATCCATTTTTTTCTCTTTTTATTAGTCCTTATTTACAAACTTGTAACTAATTTGGAGTAGAGTTCCACTTATTTAATGTCGCTATATGTATACACTTATACTTATACCTAAACTACTACAACTTCAAAATGAGAAGAAACTGAGGTTGAAAAGATAGTTTTGCGGCATATTTTTAACGAGTTTTAATCTTCGTCTCAAACGTTCATTAAATCCAAGAAATCATGAGATACAAAATAATATATTGGTTAATTATCAGAGAGAGAAACTCTGATGTGTCTAAGAGGAAATAATATTAATAAAAGAACAAATTCTGGAAAAAATCAGACGCCCCGAGTGGGAATCGAATCCATGACTCACCGATTTCATAACTGGTACTCTACCACTGAACTAACGAGGAAACTCAGTGGGAAAGGCTGATTTTAAATACTGATTTTCAAGCAATTGCCCCCAGACCTTTCAGACTGGGAATTAAATTTTGTTGATCGTTGAATATGTGGTTGCTAATGATCTTCGTTTGAATTTCAACTTAAAAACTGCATTTGTTGTTTGCGCTGCATAAAAACTGTACCTTTATCAGTCCATTATCGTAACAAAGTCTACGGAAAACACCGTCAATAAGAATAATGTAACAAAGTAAGAATAATATGAGGCTGTAATTAACAAAAAATAGTAGCATTTAGTCTGAACAAATTTCTACTGGTTCTTAATAAAAAAAGTGTATCTATATACAATGATTATCAGGAACAGAGTTGAGTAAATAAGTTTCAATACATATTTAAAAGTATTTCCTTTTAACGACAGGGGGCGTTATAACTTTCATTGTCACATTCAAAACACTTGACTCTTGAAATAATCAATTGACAAAGCTTAAAACGTAAATGTTTTTCTTTTCGCCAGAGATTCATCCCTTTCAAGTCAGAGTAGGCGGTTTTTTTTCCGCTACACTGAAGTGGCAAGGATTTATTTTCGTAGAGGTAACCCCTAATCCCGGATATGGGTGACAAAAAAGCAATCGTATACACTCTTTTTTTTTATAAGAACGTCAAATTTTTCGACTGAGGCTGAACGTTCTTAAATATTTTCGGGATATCAGCCTCAAATGTTCTTAAACATGTTCTTAAA